>SNQN01010258.1:9680-22547 GCA_008642245.1 Bassia scoparia
GAACCCATAAAGCCCGACAATGTGGGGGCCCGCCTTTTTTTGCACCCCCACTCTGATGTCCTTTCCCCACACGAGCTGCTCCTTACGCCATCATCATTCTTGTACCAACTCCATCATTCCATTTTCCCTTTTTATTTTTTTACTTAACCTCTATTTAATTACGGGATTAAATCTTTTTTCACTATTTATGTATCAACTTTGACTTACTTCATTTTTACATACTCGTACCTAAAAAAATATCGCATTCATTTCACTTAAATTGTAACGGTTTACCTTTTATGTGTCTTTAAAAAATAGGACCATGTGTCCATGTTACTCCGTATATGTAACCGGATTTTGTATAGACATTAGACATAAATGTAAGAGTACTTCCTAAAGACAAAGTTTTAGGTACATTGAGTTATATATAAATTTATTGTGCATTAGATAGAAGTGATATTTTTCGTCAACATATATAGTAACTTTTTATTCAATATATTGACTTTTGTTATTTTATAATTATATTAATGTAAAGTAAATAATGAGTAACTATATGGACTAAACGGGTCACTATATACCTGATGAACAATAAATTTATTGTGTATCTGATGTATACAATAACTTTTGCTTCCTAAAATGATAAAATTGTAAATTTATAACAAATCATAGTCAAATTATTGTAATAAATGTTATATTTTATCAATATTTACTCCATTATTTTAACTTTTTATATATATTTTATTGCTAAACTTGTATATCTGAATTCATGGTATTACATTGCCATCTTCACAACAAGAATAGTGAAGGAATGAAAAAAACATTACATCAATAACAAATATAGTCTAAAATCTCTACATTACTRTCATGAATCAACAGCTCTAGTCCTCTCTAGCTCTGCATAACACCATACAATCAACAAAAAGGCGAAAAAAATATCGTAGCATAGCGAATAACATACAAAACAATGGTGATCCGATGGCACTAATTTGCCTCATCAAGCAACATTCTTCTCAATGTCCTTACTCTGCTCATACTCCTCCAACTCCTTCAACCACAAATCACCAAACTCACAGTCCTTCCATGCCTCAAACCAAGGGCCACCGAGCGTATAGTGGATCGCCCTAGGGGCAGTCTCGGGCTTACCCTCGACAACCCGGTTATGACCGACGAGGAAATTCCAGACGAATGGAACGTCCCCGATTTCGTGATCCTCGAGCCACTGAAACCTATGGAGGTAAGCCCCAGTTTGAGTGTTGACAATTTCAGGGGTCAAGACCTTATTCTTAGGGTGACCACAATTGTACAATACCATAGAAGACCAATTCTTCCTAGGATAAACAGTTTGCACTGCACCATCCATTTTGGTAGTTTCTTTAGGTGCATAATCATGTTGAACACACATAATTGCATACTTTTCATCAATCAAATCAACTAATTCCTTGATATCAGCCAAGTAAAGAAAATCACAATCAACAAACATTGCCCAACCCTCAAAATTAGCCAAATGAGGGGTCAGAAATCTGCTAAATGAAAACTCAGTGCTTTCTAATTTACCCCTCTCTCTCCAATAAAGCCCTCTTTGCCTCAATTCACATTGCTTAATAGGATGAACTTCAACAGGAATTGAAGAACGCTTTAAAATTGAATACTTGCAAACTTCAAATGCAATGTCCTCTTTTGGATCATACCCAACAAAGATCTTGAATGGAATTAGGGTTCCGTTGCTTGTGCCATTGCTCAATTTCTCAGATTCTACCTCATTGGGGGGTGAATTCGAATCAACAATTGCCGATCCCATTTGGGGTTCCGCTGAATTATAACCTGAAATCAAAGACTGCACAATAAAACCCAGAAAAAAAAATGAATAATTGCAGGAGAAAATCAATGAAAAAACCACAGATCAAGAAGCAAGAAAAGGGCAAAAATCATGGGAATAAGATGAAGAGAGAGAATTACCCAGAAAATGGCGCGATAAAAGGGGAGGTGAGAGAGCACCGACAGATCTTGGTTATTGAATAAAACGAATTGAATTGAAGAAAAAGCAGAGATCTTTTCTGGGGTATAAATAGAGTGTGATTTGTGAAGAAGAATGAATGAAGTATGAAAGAAAGAGTGAGCTGTGAAACTATAATTGGAAGGAGTTAACAAAATTCAGTGGACCACCGACGTAAACTGGGAATATAATGGGCGCGTTTTGCCTTTAAATATAGAGACTACAGACTAGTTTTGCTTAATCTTAGGAGGAACCTACTTGGAGCCTTGGAGGGGGAGTCTTGGGTTCGATTCAAGCCCGCGGTGTCGTCACGGGTTGGTGTTGACACGCGTTAGGTGTGTACGGAGCTCATAACCGGCGTATGTGTAATATATAAATGATAATTATAGTATGATGAGGAATAATGTATGACGATAAAGTTGTTATTACAGCCTTACGGGTAATTTAATGTATTGTACCTTAAATATTCACTCTTTTTTGTTTTCTATACTAGTTTCATATACGGAGTATAAAGTTAATAGTTTTATGTAATGTGGAAGGAAGGTCTTAGCTCAATGATCATTTGCAACACGTTATAAAAAAAGGTTAGGTGCTTTGAAAAGCACTAAAGAGGTTTAAATTTGAAGACGTTGAAAAATTATATACTTCGTATTATCTTTCCTATTTTGAAAACTTTCAAATACACATGGTGGATATATTATTATCGCAAACTTATAAGTAACTTTTTGGGTCGAATGAGCCACCAAGGTGTTCATCTGGATTGCTATTCGAAGTCTACTTTTACGGAATCGAAGTCCACATTTCATGTGAATTTCCGAATACGCTCTTTGATTCTCCCCCTCCCTAACCACCCAACAGGCCAACACAACCCTTCCAACACGGCACCAACCGACAACCACCACCCAAGACATTCTACCACCGAAAACACCACCCAAACCACCCTACCACCAACAAACACCACCCTTAAACTTTGTTTTTTTGGACTTTAAAACTAGTGGCGCCTTGGCTGGGCGCCCAACACAAGGCTGCCACGCCCATATTATTTTTTTTTGTTTTTCTAGAGTGGTTGTGCGTGGTGGCTTGGGTGGTTCGCGGTGGGTCAAGATTGTGGTTGCGTGGTGGCCTGGGTGGTTGCAAGGTGGCTTAGTGGTGGTGAGTATTATTAGGGCAAGGTAATACGGGAAGTTCACACGAAATGTGGGCTTTGATTCCAGTAAAAACGGATTTCGAATAGTAATCCCGATGTTCATAATTACAACGAGAGGAGTATATGAGGATTTAAACCTCTGATTACAAGGCGAGGTTGAAGCAACTGCTTAATGCCGGATCCTTCCTTCGCAAACTTATAATTATTATACAATTATTAATATTGATTTGGATTCTATTACAGTATTACCATAATGTAATATACCCAAATAGGGCATATGTCAACAAATAATTACATTTTTTTTGCAGTAAAAGCAAACAAACATGGTGGAAAATGTATGAAAAAAGATATCTGACATTTGTACATGAATCCTAAATGGAGAACTTATTAGTTTCTAACCTAGATTTTTAAGAGTTACAAAGATTATTCTAGTAAATTATTCAAATTCATACTTCATATTACTCTCTCCGTATTAAAATAATTGCAACGATTTGACATAAAGTAGAGAGGAAAAGTGTTAAATCGTTGCAATTATCTTGATACGGGGAAGTACTTTAATAAAATTGTTAACATTGCACGTGTTCTTTGTTACACACATTAGAACATCCACCAAATAAGGAACAAAGAATTGAACATCCACCAAATTTGCAACTCACAAATCACAAGTACGTATGTGCGTGATAAGGAGCCTTTTTAAAATTCTATTAATGTATTTTGTCGATATTAGTTAATCTAATGTGTGTGACAAGAACATCTAATGCACTAATGCTAAATCTGGTTATATTTTGTACTGATTATAAAAGAGGATTACACATTTACTCAAAGTGATTGCAAATTTAATTAATGAATTATTAAGAGTAGTTGGTAACAAAATAATCAGAATTGTCTTTTATGTGACGAATTGATGCATGAAAGCTTCCTTTCAATCTTGTGTAGTTTCACGTGTAAGCTAGTACTGCAAACTACACAAAATTAAATTATAATTTGGTAAATATTTTAATTTCCCATTCTGATCTCATCTGACTTTGATGTTGCTGAGCCCGTAATATTCACATGTAAGTGAATGTATTGTTCCACATTAAAATTAAGGGGGAAAGTCGTGGTGATAAATCTCACATTGATAAAGTTCAAGAGTTGACACCATATTATAAGGTCAAGGGGCTACTTCCCTCATTGCCATATGATTTTGAGGTGAAACCTCTTGATCTTGTAATGTGGACTTGCACTCTCCATAAGGATGCATCAGATTTTCAGTTCATGCATGAATCATGTGCAATTGCATTATTATGGTTTCAAGAAAGAACGTAGGAGCACAACTCACAAGTACGTATGTAATGTCTCAAACTCTCAATCGATGATATCGAGTGAAATTCCAATTTTTAGCATGAAAAACGAGTTTAAATCAAAGAAAATAACTGTTCATTCGTTACATGAAGTTGAAAATTTGACACTTTTTACAAAATGAGAAGAATTTAATAAATTTTTGTACTGTACACTTTGTAAGGCCGAAATATATGATCAAGTAATATCTTTTAATTCATTTTAAAATCCTAAAACAATAATACCGTATTTTTATGACATTTACTAATGTATAAATATAGATATTTAACTTATAAAACATGTATTTGACAAACATAAAAAGTACAATTTTGAATTTATGGAACAGGGAATGAGTATCTATGTCCATATGTTATTGATTTAAAAACATAATACGTAATACAATGTGTATGGGTATTAACCCATTATTACATAGAGCTCACCACAAAATAGGGGCCCAAACCAAAACAATCACACATATAGGCTCGTGGCCAGCTCAGAGACAAAGGAAGGTCCAAGGCCCAAAACAACAAGCAACTAGAAGCCCGAAATCTATATATACAAGGCTAGAAGTCCCAAAAATGAGACATCTAAACTCTTAAATACTCACATTAAATTAATGAAAAATCAATCAACTCTGATAATCATCTGACTTAAGTTTCGGAGAGGTTTTAACCTCCGAGGTAGCAATATTTTGTTCTATTTTATAGTCCGATCAATAGAAAAACACATGTCAAATCAAGTCTTCCCCAACTCAAGCAAAATCCACTCACGATCATATTGTTTCACCCGAAACATTCTGCATTTGCTTAGGATGTTTTCTTCATTCCATGATTATCACACAAATTGGATCATTATTGATAACTCATAGTATATTATTTTATAGATTTTTTTTCAGTAGTTTATGTAATACGAGTGTTTTATTTTTACCACCACCCTCATAATCAAGTTGTTCATATATACATTATTAGAGATGATACACATACACTTCTTTACCGGATAGAAAAATATCTCAACCATTCATTTATTGAATTGATGGTTCATTTACAATGATCAACTTTGATGAGGAAATTAAGATGTAGGTAAATGGTGACGAATTGAAGGTGAAAGGGAAATGTGCTATAGTTCACGAGCTACTATCATGCATTTGAATTACATTATTACATGTAAAATAGAGGTTAAGTGAAGGGGTATGGTGATTTTTTCAAATAGAGGTTTGGGGTGATTTGATTTGACTACCATCGTATATTTTAGTGGATTTTCTTCTCTAATAAATTTATTGAATTGATCAGACAACCCTCGATAATGATATGGATCAAATTCAATATCAAGTCCTAAATACGTCTATCACATTCTTATGCCTTGTTAATCAATTAACTAGTTAGAGACTATCACATCATTGTTATATTGTACAACTCTCCCTCACGTGATGACGTAGTGGGTAGTGGACACCAAAAATCAAAGGAATTGTTTTTTAAATAAATAAATATAATATAATTATTTGCCAAATGCAACTTAGCTTGTAGCTTGACGAGCCAAACACAAGTCCACACAAGGAGAACAATAAACCACATATAAGTCCAACGGTGTTCCATCCTAAAACTATATGGTGGTAGGTGAAGTAACCCATTAGCTTATATGTTGTCATTCTCTACTCATTCTTTCGATGCGAGACACATGTGGAGTACTCTCCTTAACATAGCTTCTAAATGAAGTTGGTTTATGTAACTTGTACTCCCTCTGTAACGTATTAATTAACTGCAACAATTTAACATATAATAGAATGGAAAAATGTCCAAATCGTCGTCCCTTCCACAATCGTATGTTATGGAGTTTTCTCTTGCATTGATTTTATTATGTTGGTGGACTTAGTCCCAAAATCTCCCAGCTAAGAGAAAGTTGTGCACAGATGAGATGAAATAGACATTAGCACAATATTATACAAATTTAGAACCATTCTCGATTAAACAAGATGTTAATGATCTGCACTAACATGGGATATACCAAAATTCTTAAAATGGCTTTTTTTTCTTTTTTTTGTAAATTAAAAATCATGATATAATTCCTTATTAAACAGTATATAATGAAATGAACAAAGCAAGATTTAATTACCCATTTTTTTCCAAATTTGATCAAATTCCCATAAATTTGCTTAGGCAATTTTGTGGGTACAAATTTGTTGTTGAAGGGTCAAGCTTAAGGTAAAAAAAAAATCAATGGATAATCAACGTCTGACCTACTCTGATCATATCAAGAAGCGCCATACTGAAAAAGGATTCCTCTATGCTTGGTTAGTTTGTCCCCCTTTCCTCGTCGTTTTTACTACCTCTGTTTTTTTAGTCGTTACACTTTTTTTTTTTACTATGCTTGTATATGACTTTTTACGATTTGAAACCTGAAAGACACGTTTCTAACCCTTTCCATAAAAAAATGATCTGTGTGGTGTTACAGCTTGTTCGCTTTGTGCTGCTGCTTTGCTGCCTACGAGGCGTGCGAGGGTGTCTGAAGCTTTGCTGCTGCTGCTGTGACTCCGATGAGAAAAGGATTAAAGGGATTAATCGTTCTCATTTTTTCTTCTAAGAAGTATAGATATTGTCGTGTTAAGTTACAAACTTACAATGGTATGTATGTATGTATGTATGTATGTGTACATTCGATGTTCAGACTGAAGTGTGTGCAGAAGAACGAGACAGTGTGTTGTAAGCAGAGTTACTAGTATGTAGCTCGTATGTCTTCGATCTCACTTTACTCATTATCAATTAATTAATAATGATAATTTATCGCCATATTGCTAGTTTTGATTCGATTTAATTTTTCTTGAAACGAATTGTCCTAACCTGTGTCGAATGTAGTCACAACTCAAATGTAACATTGACAGAGCGTACAAGTTAATCTTGGTTAGGCCTCAACGTTCGGTTTAAACTTCAACATAAGGTCACGGGTTCAAAGTTTATCTCAATCGTTCGATGAACAAGTTTCACTCAGAGTCTTAAGTTCAGGAATTGGATTCTGTTACTCTAGCTGTTTGTATTCGATGAGCTCTTCACAATTAGGGGTTGGTTTGTTGAGCATTTTTTTGGTCAGCATATTGGAATAGCAGATATGTATGAACCCTGTGTTTAGTAGCACAAGGAGCAAAAATACAAGTCCCACATCAAAACTTTAAGAAAGAATACTTCTCCTTAACACTTTAAATGAATCACTTTCTTTTTAGGAAAACTAGATAATCCCCGAGCATTGCTCGGTTTTAAAAAAATACATGCTCTAATATAAATCAAATTTATCTTTTTAAATTTTAATTATAAAGCTTAAAAATTTTGTTTTCAATTTTGTTAATTTTATATTAAATAATAATATATAAAAATTTAGTCAAAAAACCATTTATTAACATCACTTAATGATTTATTACATTTTTATGCAATAATTAATAAGTGTGTTTGAGAGGGAAATTTGGGAGGAAAAATGTGGGAGGTGGGGATTGCTTTAGAAGATTATTAGATTTCAAAATCACTTTGTTTCTTTCCTTTCTGGGTGGAGACACACAATTAAAATATACATTTTTTTTCTTTATGTAGAGAAACAAATTAATTATTATATTTTCTACACCTTTTTATCAAAATATTCATCAATACACATACTTTAACCCTTTTTCTCTCTTTTTGCTTCCTACATACACACTTCATCACTCTTCAATTTTGCCTCAAAACCGTAAAAATACAAGTGATGCATTTAAAGTGACACGAGGAAGTATGCAGTTATATACTATAGAAGAATAATATAGTTGTCCCTTCGGGATATCCAATAAAATCGAGAAATTGAAAAATGATTAAATTTTTGTAGTAGGGTGGTCGATTGCACATGATCGCTAAGTGAAGAGAACCAATTTTTTATTTAATATATTTATTCATAAGAAATAAAGAGAAATTCAATGACCATATATCTACTCCTTGTCCAAAATATTATCGGACCCAATTTTATAAAGGGATATTTCCAGTGGTAGGGTTGAGGTTTCGCGAATTTTCAGTGGCAGTTTCGTTTTTTTTAATCCCAATGGTATTGTTGAAGTTTGTTAAGATTTCCAATCGTGATGTTATTTGGTATTTTACGTTAAATGGGGTGTTTTGGCTGTTAAATTGTTTTTAATTCCTCAACCCTGGTTTATCCTTAGGTTAATGTAGAATTCCTAACCCAACCCTCACTGTTTCTCTCTCCTCTCCCCCTCGTTTTCTCTCTCCTACACTTCCCACACCACCGCCTTCATTGCCATTTCACTGCCATTATCCTCCTCTTCTTACAGCGACACAGTGCCGTAACGTCCAATTATTGTCATCATCCACTCCAATCCATCATAAAATCTGGCAGTTTGGGTCAAAAATTTATAATTTTGCTTCCGACAATCAGAATAATTGGTTTGAATTATGATTTTGAGTTCGAAAACCACTTTGTATGCGTTTTCATTCGAATTTCTGGTCATTTTGTGAGTGTTATGGCGAAGATTTTTGCTTTTTCGTAGTTGAGATTGGTCGTTTTTTGGTATATTTGCTATAAATGTTCCCAAATCTCTGCTCTCCCTTTTCTACTCGAATGGTTCGATATTTATGGTTCTATTCGAAAATTGCACTGGGATTTGTGAAATTTGGAGTTCTTAGTTCAATTGTTGGAGTTCAAGCATTTTACTGCAATTTTGGGTTGAAAATCTAATTTTACTGTCCAATTTCTGACATATTTATGCTCGAAATGCAACTTTTATAAATCGAAATCTGCAGTTTTGAGTGTTGGGTTTGAATTTACCCATTTTTTGTTCAAAAATTCTGGCGAATGATGAATGATTTTTGGGTTTGAATTTACCCATTACTTGTCCAATTTATGCAGATGTCAATAATAAGGATGATGATGCTGGATGATAAAGGATGAGTGGTGGTGCTGGTGGCGATGGTGGCAGTGATGGCAATGGCGTCGGTGGTGCTGTTGGGAGTGGTGATGAAGTGCTTAAGGTTGGGGGAGTAAAAAAGGTTAAATGGGGGGTAAAGAGTCAAATCATGGTTAATATTTAACACCCATTATTTAATGAGAATATTCCTTAATAATATCACGGTTGAGAATTCTAACAAATTTCAACAATGCCATTGAGATTAAAAAAATCACGACACTACCGCTAAGAATTCGCAAAACCACAACCCTACTATCGGGAATTTCCCTTTTATAAAGTTACACTAAGCCAATTTCACCGTTAACAAATATAACACAGACCTTGACTAAAGTACATCCTATATATCAAATTAAAGGTTATAATTAGACTATTGGTCATGTTACTGCTTTCACTTGAACCACGTCAACACTTGTTGTTGCTAATCTATTTTATTCTTTGTATATGTGAGTTCACCTTAGCTTATCATTCAAAATATTATTTTATGTTAATTAATGTTAACTATTATAATAATATGGCAATATGTACAGCTTATGAATTATCGATGATTTTGATTTCTTTTCTTTTAGTTTGCCTACCCGGTTCACCGAAACTTAGCTCCGACTACATTCGGATTCGACTCGGGTTACACACCTAGCTTATGATGGATGAGTCTCCCAACAAGAGTTTCTGCATACGGCGAGGCTCGAACTCGATACCTCCCTTAAGCGACATCAATCTCCCTTAAGCAACATCAAGTTGCTTACCACTTGAGCCAACTCTTGTTGGTGATGATTTTGATTTCGATCTCTTACATACGTTATCAAATTGCAGCAAATTGATTTGTTACAAATCTTGACTTTAGGACAAAAACTCACAATGTCACAACTCACAAGTATAAGTGTATAGCTTTATTTACAAAACTAAAACAAACAAACATAGTATTAAGGTAAAATGTAAGTGTCAAATAGATATTGATGACTTGATGTTATGTCGAATGATTGAAAATTTCAAAAAATAAATAAATAAAAATTTAAAGGCGTAATACAACATAAAATTTTTTAAAAATCAACATTGTATTAAAAAATCATATAATTTTTCAAAACTTATTTTGAACCGGCTCACAATTTGATCTTCTTCACGGCAAATGGGCAATGATGTAATAYAAGATTCTTGATTATTTTTTTTGAGGGGAGATTCTTGATTAATTATGTGTACATACATAATGTCACAAAAGTTATAGGATCCGTTTAYTTCATCTGAAAATARATGAACTGAATAAAATTGAAATGAAAATAARCCGAAGTAAACAGACCCTTACCGAGTCCCTTGTATGTTAAGTATCTCGAAAGGACAATACATGCGAAGTTGACCACGTATMTGTTTGTGTACAACGAGGAACCAGCGAAGATACTAAGGTTTGGTGGACTAAGTATCAAAATCTCCCAGCTAATTAATAGCCTATTACAAAGAAACCTTTGAGCAGATGAGAACGAGGTACTTTACTTTGTAAGATTCAAATAAATATAATATAACGTACTCCTAACCAGTCGCACACTGCTAAAAAATTTCAACCACTAGGAAATACGGGGTACGAACTATCGATTATGTCCTCCCAATTAATATAATTATTAAGGGTATGGTGGCAAATCTTCTAGCAACTTGGTGATATAAAGGAACTATGTGGTACAACACAACGTCTTTAATCGTGTGTCTGAATGACATCTTGATCCAAGGTGAGGGAGAGGTCAATAACTAGCATTTGCGACGATTGTTTTCTGGAAGGGATGTTAGTTACGTGGTGCGTCTAAGAGCAAACACCATAACTGCGTCGACTGGATGTAGGTATTGACCTCGAGAGTGACCGTGGACTGACCTTCTCCGGTCTCATACAAGGAAGCGCTCCCGCCAAAGAGGGTGCAGTCAAGACATGTTGTTTCTTATTTCTAATTACCTAGTCTATTCATTCCATGTCATACGCCGTATTGCCTTTATTTATGGGAGCACTGAAATAATCCTTCTTATGTTTTTGCTTCACATACTTGGTGTGCTTGTAACTTCATGAAATAGCTACTATATATGGCGAATGATGATAGTGTAACTTCAGATTAATATCTCAGCAGTTTGACGCATGAGGTTTTGTTAGAATTACACACAGATCTATTCCTCTATTGGACAAGTAACGGTATCATTTCTGGAGATCGGAGAAATAAGCTCTCGATCTTAAATCTGTTAAAGTTAAGCTTCTCGTATGGTCCTCGGCCCTATGAATGTCTAAGCACACGCAAAAAAGATACTTTTCTATGCGTCTGACGTGGATGCTTCAAAGATAAATGGTAAATTTAAGTTTAAATATTTTATCTTGTTTGCCATTGCGTTCTATCAGAACATTTGATGAAAAGGGGAAAACTATAAAAAACCTAAGGTTTGCTAGAGATATTAATAGTAAATAACTGTATTTTTGTCGAGTATGGTAGACATAACTCAAAATATGCTAATATTGAAAAGCATATAAATTGATGTTCAACGAATACATTCCTTTAATTTATGAACTTCTCCATTTGAATCTTAAGTTGATAGTCAAATTTAAGAACTTACATACATATTTGAGTTTTTAGTTTATATTTTAAGATCTTCTAGTCTAAACTTTTTTTTAAAATAGAAATCAACAATTATGCTAAGTAAGTTAGAACCTCTAGAAACTCAAGTATGAACAGGAGGGAGATAGGACACATTGTCAATTGCTTGTAATATAAGCAAATTTTTGGAAAAGTTGTGAAAGTAATTTGCCGCAATAATATACGTCGACACTATTGGAGTTTCACTATTGTTTATTTTGTTTCACTTAACAATTAGATATTTTCCATTAATGAGTTTTTAATTTAGTTTGAATAGCTTTGTAAATCAATTCTCCTCTAATCACATAGGTCGCAATAAAATTGGTAAAAGACTTAACTTAACTCGTCTGGTTGTGAAACAACTGCATACAATCTATATAGCAGCGTGGACGATAAACACATAATAATTTAATTCGTGGGGCACATTTTTTTAATCAAGTATAGCTATTGTTCAAAAAGAGATTGGAATCTTAAGCATAAAAGCTATGTAGGTGTGTTCTAAAGTAAATAAAGCACCTTGTTCAATATCCATCGGCTCTAAGGAAACGATACGCTAAATTTATCATGCTCATATCATCATTATTGCTTGTCGTTAGACGAAGATACTGTCTCTACGAGGGGCTGCTGATAACTGATGGTATTGGCTAGTACTACTGTTCGGATAAAAAGTTGAGTCGCTTCCTATCCACGTCAGCCTAATCGTTGTACTCGCTTGTTCTTGACTCGCACACGAGGCATGTGAGAGGCTGCCTGAAGTCTTTGCTGCGCTGCTGCGACTCCGACGACAAAAGATGATAAGCTCGCACTTTGTTAAATAGAAGAATGATTGTGGGCGTGTGGTGAGAAAAGAACAAGAAACACGTAGAGTTCGCAATGTTGACATGCACAAGGGATTGAAATATTAGTG
>SNQN01010259.1:0-22547 GCA_008642245.1 Bassia scoparia
TTAAGGATACGAAACAACATGCATCTAGGTTTAAGTTCCAATCTGCCATTAGATAATTTGTTTGCTTTCACTTGGATTTTTTAGATTAATATTTTGGTTTGMATGTTGATAGGATTAGTTACGTTTATYTTACTATACAATGTTCAGAGCACTTCTTACATTAGTATAACTCTCCAATCTCCATTATACCTTATGATTGCTGACACTTAATATTTACCAGTGTCATTGGTAGCTATTGCCTTTTAATTGGTTTTTGAAATTATAGCTTGGCCCAAGTGAAATATAGAATTTATGTGCTACATACTTATGATTGATACTGTAATTTTACCTATGGTTAATCGATTGATTCAAAGGTATGTAATGACTTCTCAAGTTTATTATTATATCTATATTTTGTGTTGCGTACTTTTTCAATAATTTTTCTCTATTTTTTTATATGTTTATTAGAATGTTGAAAAAATGGAAGTCCTAAGGTTTTAAAAAAAATCAACATGTTTAATATATTTCATACTTTTATTTGCAGAAGTTCAAAACAATATGATGTTCAATTCGTTCAAGGAAAACATGCAATGAGCTTGGATGATRACTAGACACTAGATTTGCAGATGGATCACAATGTTTTTCGCCGGCCAAGTGGTAGCAAGCTATAGGATTATCTATATTATGAAAGGCAATTGTGTCGCCATGATGAAGTCGTTATTTTAAGGCAATTTGTTCTAACGAGGACTATTTTTTGTGATTCTTACAAAGGTAATGGTAGGTTAAGAGACTCTTTATACTTAGTTAAGTTAGACATGCACGCAACTCACAAGTTGCATAATGTATAATGTTTTAATATGTCATGTACACTTTTATTTCCCAACGATAGTTTAAATCCCATACAAACCCCTTACTAACAATAGTTCAAACTCCCACCAACTTTTCCACAATAAGGGGTTGTCATTCACTACCTCACCTAAACCCATGACAACCTTGTAAATGTCCCAAGTGCTTTACTATAACGTATATATTCAATTGCAATATGTATGGCAAACAATCAACGGGTGGTAAGCATTAAACATATAATTCATAAAGAGAAAAATTAAATAAAAGAATTGGATGCTTGGTTTTGCCATAACGGTACAAATGTGCAATCATCACTTACAGGAGACAAATGAAAGGGGATATTTGACGAAGCGCACAATGAGCGATACCGTGAAACATTTTTATTCGTGAAATAAGACAAGGCATAATAAAGTGATTTTAGTTGAGGGTAGTTTGACGGTGGCGACGAGATTCCGAGTTCGTTGTGGGATTATTAGTTGTGCAGGTTGGGTTGTGGGATTGGTGGGGTTTGATATCTAACCATGGTTACAACTAACTCTTTTTTAAAGATTTAGCAAAATTTAATAGAAAATAGGCAATTAAGGTCACAACTGAGAATGAGATTACACATGCCTTATATGGGATTAAAAAAAAAATCATACCTACCATTGAGAATCCTAAAACTCGTACTACCATTGGAATTTCCCTAAATTATTTGACAAATACTAATAATAATAATAATACAATAATAATAAATAAAAATAATAATATAATAATAATAAATATAATAATAAATAATAAGAATAATAGGTCCATATTAATTAATTAGTTGATTAATTGTAGTTAATAAAAGTGGTTTCTCCATTGTCACTTTCCATAAAAAATGGCTTGCGAGTTGCGACATATACCATGCATGATGCACGTAAATGGTATGATGCCAAATTTAATTAGCACTAAGTAATTCCTTTCTTATACATAATTTTTTATCTTGAATTTGTATGTGTTTTTTTTCTTCTATTTCCTCTATAAATTTGATTGTAACTAACATACATTTCATTCTTCTCTGTCACATTTTCTTCTTCTATTTCTCCATTCTTCTTCATACCTTTTGAGTTTTGACGCACCATTCTCTTAGTTAATATCATTTTCTTCTTATTTCCTCCATTTCCCCATTTTCTCTCTCTATATATTGTGTTGTGGCTTTCGGAAATCTTGAAGATGGTATTAAAATTCTCGCTGATGTGTGATGAATGGAATTAGTATGGAGTATCTAATTCTAGGGAGAGCTATCGCCGTGGTTGTGGTATTATTATATATATATATATATATATATATAATTTATATATATATATATATATATTATATATTATATATATTATATATTATTATATATATATTTATATATTATTATATATATTTTATATTTATATATATAATTATATATATATATATATATATATATATATAATATGAAATATGACAAAAGTTGATTTTTTTACTTAAATATACAGGTAGCACTAGTACAAGAGTTGTTTCTCCACTAATATTCGATAGAAAATACGTGCTTTTCTATGCCACCTGAATGTACAGCTGACGGATGCCAGACGGCATGCGCGCAAAAGGCAATAATTATTATTACAGCCCTTCGGGCGGCGACACTTGTTGTTGTAATGATTAATAAACATTGTAAAACTCAATTGTCCCTTAAAATCTAAATAAAGACATTGATTATCTTTTGTCCACAACATTTTTTACTTTTAAGTGTATTTGTTTGACATTATTTATATTTATTTGAAGCAAATTATAATGTTATATCAATTATAATTTGAGAGAGGTGTCATATATGACAGACTCATCTCGTGGTCTGGTTTTTGGTCGCAGGATGGTGGGGTGTTGTGGCGGCGGCATAAGGGATGTGAGAAGAGAGAGGCGGATAAGGTAGTGTTGTCGTGTGTGGTGGCGACTATGGGTGTTGTTATTGGGATTGGGTTTGTGGGGTTTTCGCAGTGGTTGGGTGTGGGCTGGTTGGTGGGGTTGTCTGCGGTGTTAACGATTAATTCAGAAACCCAAATTAGATAAAAATGATTAAAACAAGAGATCCATGGATTTGCACTTACCATGTGACAAACAAACCAACACTAACACTACTAGCAAAGGAAGAAAGATGTCTTGCAGCATATTGCAAACTTATTTATAAGATTGTTTAGAAGCAAGAGAATTGTTTTTTTTGAAAAATAAAATTATTGCCGTTAATGGATTGGATTATGAGAAGTGAGAATGTTACATGCATTTGGCTTCCCTTAGCTTTATATTGCAACATGGTCCATCTTATTATAGGAATGAGATCACAACGAGTCTATTCATGAACAAAATCATCTTAATATAGGAAGTATATATTTGGCTAATTAAAAATTCTAAGAAATTAGAAAAAGATTTCGATATGATTGAGCTCCTTCAATTCCTTCTTATTTGAAAGATACTATTATGAAACTATAAATGCATAACAATGGGAAAAAATATTCTCATTTCATTACCATATCAAAAGGATAATTTCACAATCGAAAACAATTTTGTTTAATTAAGCATATTCATACTTATTTACTTTCATGATATCATTGACCATATCACAAAAACTTATTAAATCAAATTTTGATATTTATTATCCAAATCATTCGATCTGATACTATGAAATATACAATCAACTAGTAATACCCGTGCGATGCACGACTTAAAAGGTTAAACAGTAAATCTTACTAAAACATCAAGCACAATACTTTGTTTATAATTTACAGTATTTTTTGCACGCGATGCGTGCGTGAGTATGTGTAAAAAAATAAATGTTTATAATTTTTTTAAAATCAATAATTCTTTGGTTTTTAGTTGTTCATTCATTGTTATTCATATATGAATTATGTCAAAAGAAAGAAATATAATGTAGGAAAAAAAATTTGTGGTTAAATAATGAAAATTAGCAAATAATAATGTTAGAATTATACTTAGTAGACAAATTTTATAGTAGATGACGATTGCACGATACAACTACACTAAATTTTCTAAGTTGGTCTACTAAGTATGGTATCATGAATATAATCTGATTAGTGTAATCCAACTTTTAATATGAAATTCTTAGTTTTACATTTTTTTTCTTATTGTGTCAATCCTATCAAATTATTCTATCAATTGAATTCTTTTTATTAGTGTAACTTAGCTTATGTAATGTTTCATTGTTACATGTTAATTATGATAAGAAAAGAAAATCACTCTAAATATTGTTTAATTAGTATAGTTGACATTTCAAATGCAATACGAGTACCATATTAAACTTGTTCCACATTTATGGCAAATTGACAATTGAAGAGTAAAAATATATTATTAATTTTTCATAACATTGTAATTTAATTCATTAAGGGTATAAGGGACATTTCATAGGGGGGACACCATTGCTCCCACCTTGGCTTATATAATAGAGATAATTAGACAATTAAATAAGGTACATAATTAATTACATACGTAAAGAAAATCATACATTCCGCAGTTGTTCTAAGATAGGCTTATGTATATAATACAACGAAACACATGAAAAGCATATTAGTTTTTCTATTCATTTCTTCACTATAGGTCTTGTCGGATATCCATACATCTTTATCCTTGCAATAAAATTTTGCTAAGAATTAAAACGAACCGCATGAATAAAGGAATAAAATAAGTACTTGATATGTTTAAATTTAGTAGCTATACTTGGGGTGTGTATCAACACCTAGGTTAATTTAAGGGAAGAAAAAAATATAGAGAAAAAATAAGGGGTTATGTGAGAGGAGTAGAAAAAGTTTTACCCAAAAATGAAGTAGAAGTAAATTGAAAACATCGATAAGTAGAAAATATAGTGAGTAATTCGAAACAAAGGTAGAGTAAAAAAAACACGAAATGTCTATAACACCCCAATAATTCTCCCTTTTTCCCGTGAAATATTTAATTGACGATACGAAAAACTATTAACATTTTTTCGCCACGTGTGAAAACATTTCGACTATTAAGAATATTGTAGCGGAAATTGTCTAATCTAATTAATAAAACTTTTAAGAAAACTATCAAAGAATTTCAAAACCGTACAAATTGGAACCAACTTTGGCCCTTTATTAAAAGCCGAGAATAAGTGTTATGGAAACTAATTAGTTTAGCCTAATATAAAAATACTATAATTTTCAAACAGAGAATTAAACAATAGTCCCAGAATTTAATACTCGAACACACTCCCATAACCCCAACATTGCAAAAGCACCTGCATAGCCATCTAAAAATTTATTAAAATACTAAAACTCAACTGATAATTGTCAATCTGATGTAATAATTTATTAGAATACTAAAACTCCACTAAAAAGTTATTAAAATACTAAAACCCACGAAAAATTATGAAATGATTGCCAATTTCGATTACGAAAATTGTTTTTTCTTAAAATTAATTCAAAAATATTTGCACGAAAATACATGTTAATATGATATTTTAAGAATGATTTATAACCCTAATTATTACCATGAAAATATTTCAGATTTATTATACATATTCAAAGTGATTTTTTAACCATTAAAAAATATGGATTTAAGGTTTAAAGACAAATGAATGGTTTATTGTACATAGGGCTGAGCACCGGTTCGGACCGGACCGGACCGGGACCTGATGGACCGGAGGACCGGAATTTCTGAAATCGTGGACCTGGACCGGACCTGAATTCAATCGGTCCAGACTTGGACCGGACTTGAAATTCAGGTCCGGTCCAGGTTTGGACCTCTTAGACCTATTTTTTTTACTCTTTTAATTAAAAATAATAAAAAATCCATTAAACCTTGCGGAGACAGTGAGCAACCCAGTCGGTGAGAATTGTCCAGTAAACTAGAACGGGTAACAGACCAACATTAATCCACCATGGAGTCAGAGAGACGGCATACTCATTCTGCATTCCAAAAGACAAACTAAAATTGGGTACACAAACCCAAAAAACAGGAGCTTGAACTAAATATTTCCTGTCCAATTTTTCAATACTAGTAGTCAAATAGAACAGAAGTTAACCAAGACAAGGGACTGGAAGGCAAGATCTAAAATTAATCAAAGAAAAAAGAGACAATAAAAACAACAAAGGATGAAGATAGAAAAGGAAATCAAATACTGCGAGTCTGCTAGGAGAAGAAGAGAAACGCCGCGAGAGCGCGAGGAGACCAGGATAGACGCAGCGAGTGGGGTGCGAGCATCCGATGAGGGAGACGCCGGTGTAGGGCTTCGCCCCCGCTTAGGGGGCGTGACCTCAGCTCAGT
This sequence comes from Bassia scoparia, assembly GCA_008642245.1. Classification (NCBI taxonomy): domain Eukaryota; kingdom Viridiplantae; phylum Streptophyta; class Magnoliopsida; order Caryophyllales; family Amaranthaceae; genus Bassia; species Bassia scoparia. Next base: position 6,112 of record SNQN01010259.1, read on the forward strand.
GTCATGGAATTGAGCCATGGAATCCGCATGTGAATGCGTTGGGCGTGTGTTGTCGAATTGAGGGGATCGCCCCGTCCTATATAGGTTATTCACGGACCCCGAAACATGGTGCCAAACTAGTGGCCCCACAAATAGGTCCAGTAACAAAGTGTGGGTTCGGGGACATGGTACGGATTGAATCAGAACCAATCCGCCCGCATGTAGCGGCCTCTATTCGGTCTCATTGTAGTTCCATAAATCATAACAATTGATTTCAAAGAGCCTATTGAATTGATCTTGAAAGCGCACTAATCTAAATATTATTAGGTGAGTTGCTATGATGTACAAACATGACTTCTAATAATGGACAAGGCGATCACTTGATTGTTAGTCAATTAATAAGGTGCTATAAACCGTCGTCACATGATTATCTGACTTTAAGTGACAAGCGATTAAATTCCGGTCTTGTTTAACAATATAATACAAGTGTGATAGAAAATATATATAAACAAGACATGAAAACAAAGGTTAGTGAGCATGATAATATATAGTGTGTCCTTCTCACCTTGTCACTGCAAATACACAAATCGTTAAAGCAAAAACTAAAAGAGACGTCCTTTGATCGAATTACTAATCAAGACAAAGAAACATGTTAGTATTGACAATAACGAATGCATAATAATGAATTGTGACAAGATGATGATAATAACAATAAGTGTTAATGAAAACGAATTTGAAAAACGTGAGCAAATCCTACATATTACATGAATCAATTAAAGGTGGATTTCTACATTGTTTTAATTGAATAAAACTCATAATAATGGTAATCAAATAAGAGAGACAAAAGGAATTAAAAAAAGAGTGAAAAATATGTTTTGGTGAGTAATCTCAGATTTATACCCTTATTCGCTTGTTGAATCGAACAGAATCGATGCTATAGAACTCAAGAACGAATGTGTTTAGAGTGTTTGAGAGAGTGAGAGAGAGAATACGTAAGTTAGAGACAGAGAGAGACAGAATAGAAGTGTCTTGAAAATCGTGTGTAATCGTGTTTTAGTTCGAATGAGGCAAGGCGTATTTATAGGCGCGGAGGCAAGGAGGAGCGTAATATACGCTGAGGGGCAGCGTATATATGCTCAGCAGCGTATATACGCTGCTCCTCAGCGTATATACCGCTCCTAAGGCAGCGTATATAACCCTCTATATACCTCCTAGAGCGTATATACGCAGGCTTCTGCGTATATATTTTTTACAAAAATCTGAAATATTTCAATTCGGAATAATTCTTTGCCATATGTCTCGATTTTTCTAAGATTACGGATTATTCTAGACGCTCTTTCGCAAGAAAGTATGTTTCTAGAACAATTCCGCTATTTTCTAATTATCATGTATTTTCTGCGTATTCTGCGTATTTAAACATTGCAAAATTCATAGAAAATCATAGAAAAATCAGAAAAATAATTTAAAAATACTGGCGGATTCAGAAAAATGTGACGAGCATGATGAAAAACAAAAAGCATGAGAATCGCCAGCGTAATTGTTTGAAAACCTTTGGAGATTATCGAGAAACCGAAAGAAAATATTTTTGCCTTGTATTTGACCTTGCTCAATAGTCCGAGTACGACCTCACGTATTTCCAACTTTTGTGAGTTCAAAGCATCTTTTCTGAGTCAAAACAATCGCGAGACGCGGTATGTTTCATCACGGATTACTCATTTGGGGAGACACATTTAGGTGTCTAACAAAAGCCCCACTTTGACTGATCTGGAGAGACGTAAGTCACGTAAGACGAAAGTCAAAGTATCGATTCGGGACGGAGAGCAACTCAAGACGTTCTGCGACCCTGAGTTACCTTTTCGCCGGTACCTGCAAAACAAAGGTTAGTTTTACCTGTAGCCGTGTCCCGTGCGGCGTTGAGTCCCGAGCGATTCATTCTTCGTTTGGTCTGACTGGGAGAAATGCAGACGCACCCATGCTTTCCGAAAAAAAGAGCATTGACTTGAAAAATGATAGCCCTAATTCAGATTAAGGACTACCTTGGTGACGACATAGGTCTGTTTTTATGTCTAGCGAAATTTGCATGCAATGTTGACCCTGTAACTTGTGACCTTGAGATTAAAAGGGGCAAGGAGCCATTGAATTTGAAAAGTCTTTGAATTCGAAGGGCCTCGTCTGGTTAGACATGATTTGAGAGAGCTTTGAATTTGAAAGGGTCTTGTCTAGGTCTGTTTTAAACATGATTTGACAGAGTCATTGAATTTGAAAGGGCCTTGTCTAGGTCTGGTTCTAGACATGATTTGACAGAGTCATTGAATTTGAAAGGGTCTTGTCTAGGTCTGGTTCTAGACATGGTTTGAGAGAGTCATTGAATTTGAAAGGGCCTTGTCTAGGTCTGGTTCTAAGACATGATTTGACAGAGTCATTGAATTTGAAGGGTCTATTAGAAAAGTGCTGCTTGAAAAGTGACTTAGAAAATGTGACATTTGGACGAGACTAGGCTTGACTCGGACGTGACTTGCGACTAAAGCTTGAACTTGAACTTGACATCGGCTGGACTTAACATCGGCGGAGACAGTCTTTGATTGGAAAGTGACAGGGTCCATAAGCGAATTTTAATGATTTCCACTTGATAGCAAGACCTTGAACAAGTAATAGGGCCTTAGGAGACAAGAAGCCCCCAACTGGAAATTAAGGGTCATGATGACGAGAGCCCCAGCGAGGCTTTGAGACAATGTAGTTTACGGCTTAGAGTCAACATAGGGAAGGTGGATAGATTGTATGAATGAGTCCCAACAAGATGTACTACCCAAAGGTCAGGTGGCTTTTACTTCTTTGAGATTGAGTCAATGAGTCCTTGAAGGTGACCAAAGAATGAGCTATGGTTCGAGAAATAAAAAGGGTCAAATTTGTGGCTAAGGGTCAATGATCTATCTAGATGCTGGGTGGCTAATGATGTTGTTCAAACTATGAGTCTATGTCAGGTTCTAGACTGGCAAAACCATTATCGAATTCTTAGCAAGTCAAAGCACTCAAAAGGCTCAATGATTAATGTTAATGCGTCGAACCTTGAGAAGAGGCTTCCTACGTATCCTTATGGAATCAGACACGTAGTTCAAATGACGATTTGGACAATGCCTCGTGTGAGAGGGATTTTGTGGTTGTAATGTAGGCTGTGGTTTGAGGGTTAAAAAAGGCTTGATGACCATGAAGTGACCCACAGTGCGCAGTGTGCTTTTTAGACTTTTTTCTTTTATTGAGTATGGGCTTTGAGCTTTGGATTTTTTGATGACTTTTGTATAACTGGCATTGAACTTTGAATTTTGCTTCTTTTTTTCTTTTCTTTTTGCCCATTTTATCTTCCTTTTTTTTCTTTTCTTCTTTTGCACGTGTTTTTCCTACGCACCGTTTGGTCCAAAGGGTTAGGTAGAGTGTGGGTGATGAAAGAAAGATGGCAATGATAGTGTTTGTGGCTTCAAAGGTTGCAAGGGATTTTGATTTAATGTGACAAAGGGAATGGAAGGGAGGGGTCATTTTGTGGAGCTGTGAAAGAAGGCTCTCTTGGGCATTGTTCAATTTTAATTAGTTAAATCAGTATTAGATTAAACCAATTGTGGCCAATGAGTGTTGAAGACTTGCATAGAATTAAGAAAATATATTGCAAAAACAAATGAATCATTTTATTGATGAAGAAAAACTGAAACATACATGGCTACTGTATTGGAAGAGACACATAGACTCAAGGGACAGGAATTGAAAGGGACACATAGCTAGGACGGGACTCTATGACTCAATCTAGAGAAGGCGCGCAGATCGATGACCCACGCCTTGGGGTGACTCATGAGGCTTTGATGGTAGCGGTGTTGATGTTTTTCCTTGGGCCAAGGAGGTATAGGATTAGGCTTTTGTGGATGATGGAGGGTCAGAAGAGACATGGGCCCTTGTGGAGGTAGGATTGTGTTTGACTTCTTGCTCTTTGGGCCTATCGCGGGGATCGTGACTGAAAACTCCGACTTAGTGGACCGACACTGGTTTTTGAAATGGATAAAGTTTGAGGATTGGATTTTGAAACTGGACTTGAAAGCTGATGAATGGGCTAGACCCTAATCTAATTTAAGGTGCTAGACTCTCCAGAAAGATTCAACCAAAGATGGGCCTATTTCAGAATTAAGGACCTCTGGACTACGGCCACTTGAAATTAGAATGAGGCCTAGCTTGAATCCAAGTTCCTAGGGTTGAGTCTATAATCGACACCTGTTATTTTAAGGTTCTTAGATTGATATTGAAGCGAACCTAATTCAGATTCAAGGCTCTTGGGTGAAAATTGAATTGAACTAATTCAGATCAAGGTTTTGATTGGAATTGAATTGACCTAATTTCAAGTTTATAAGGTCTTGAATATAAGATTTGAAATGACACTAATTCCAGGTTTAAGGTCAAAAAGGGTCAATCTAAGTAGATTTAGATTCCTTGGATTGGAATCGAACTAAGTCCTAGGATTCCTGGTCGAACGGATTTGAATTGATTTTGAAATGGGCCTAAATGGATCGTCAAACTTCATGTCTTGAACCATAGATTAGGACTGGGCTTAGTTGATGGTCAAGAATTTGGACTGAATGAAGAGTCAAAGTTAACAAGCACATTGATTGACACACAAGCCTAATTTTATTCACCTAAGGTCAGGATCTAAGTGAGCTAAAGTCGGCTTGGTTAAGTCTGATAGTGTACCACGCTAAAGGTAGAGCTTGGCCAATTTCAGCCACCACTACACTTCGGTGATGTATGGCCGAGATACCCTTTATATAAACGCATCAGTAAGACACGTGCATACCGGGATAGGATTACCTAGCTGTGATCCATTAATCCACATCAACCAAGTAAAATCCCCCCTTAAGTGAGTCTCGAGCATGATACATGCCCATATTGAGACCAAGGTGCCTAGGACATGTACCTATTCGAAGGTCACAAGAAAATTCAATTGATTATGAATATGGAACTACGAGACTTTCAAGTCTGTCACTCACCAAATGGTGATTAATCCCCAGTGAAAGTCGCCAAAACTGTAGGGCTTCGCCCCGCCTTAGGGGGGCTGACCTCAGCTTCAGTGTCATGAATTGAGCCATGGAATCCGCATGTGAATGCGTTGGGGGTGTGTGTCCGAATTGAGGGGATCAGCCAGTGCCCCTATATAGGTTATTCACGGACGCCAGCGAAACATTGGTGCCAAACTAAGTGGCCACAAATAGGTCCATAACCAAAGTGTGGGTTCGGGGGAACATGGTACGCGATTGAATCAGTAACCCAATCCGCCCGCATGTAGCGGCCTCTACTCGGTCTCATTGTAGTTCCATAAATCATAACAATTGAATTCAAAGAGCCTATTGAATTGATCTTGAAAGCGCACTATCTAATATTATTAGGTGAGTGTGCTATTATGTACAAACAATGACTTCTATAATGGACAAGGCGATCACTTTGATTGTTAGCTTCAATATTATAAGGTGCCTATAAACCGGTCGTCTGATTAATCTGACTTTAATGTGACACGATTAAATTCCGGTCTTGTTTAACAATATATACAAGTGTGATAGAAAATATATATAACAAGACATAAAACAAGGTTAGTGAGCATGATAATATATATGTGTGTCCTTCTCACCTTTGTCACTGCAAATACACAAATCGTTAAAGCAAAAAAACTAAAAGAGACGTCCTTTGATCGAATTACTAATCAAGACAAAGAAACATGTTAGTATTGACAATAACGATATGCATAATAAGAATTGTTGACAGATGATGATAATAACAATAAGTGTTAATGAAACGAATTTGAAAACGTGAGTGACAATCCTACATATTTACATGAATCAATTAAAAGGTGGATTTCTACATTGTTTTAATTGAATTAAAACTCATAATAATGGTTAATCAAATAAGAGAGACAAAAGGAATTAAAAAAAAAGGTGAAAAATAGTTTTTGGTGAGTAATCTCAAGATTATACCCTTATTTCGCTTGTTGAATCGAACAGAATCGATGCTTAGAACTCAAGAACGAATGTGTTAGAGTGTTTGAGAGAGTGAGAGAGAGAATAACGTAAGTTAGAGACAGAGAGAGACAGAATAGAAGTGTCTTGAAAATCGTGTGTAATCGTGTTTTAGTTCGAATGAGGCAAGCGTATTATAAGGCGCGGAGGCAAGAGGAGAGCGTATATACGCTGAGGGGCAGCGTATATATGCTCAAAGGCAGCGTATATACGTCTGCCTCAGCGTATATACGCTCCTCAAAGGCAGCGTATATAACCCTGCGTATATACGCTCCTAGGAGCGTATATACGCAGGCTTCTGCGTATATATTTTTTACCAAAAATCTGAAATATTCAATTCGGAATAATTCTTTGCCATATGTCTCGATTTTCTAAGATTACGGATTATTCTAGACGCCTCCTTTCGCAAGAAAGTAGTTTCTAGAAACATTCCGCGTATTTTCTAATTATTCATGATTTTCTGCGTATTCTGCGTATTTAAACATGCAAATTCATAGAAAATCATAGAAAAATCAGAAAAATAATTTAAAATACTGCGGATTCAGAAAAAATGGGACGAGCTGATGAAAAACAAAAGCATGAGAATCGCCAGCGTAACTTGTTTGAAAACCTTTGAGATTATCGAGAAAACCGAAAGAAAATATTTTTGCCTTGTATTTTGACCTTTGCTCAAGATTCCGAGTACGACCTCACGTATTCCAACTTTTGTGAGTTCAAAGCATCTTTTCTGAGTCAAAAAATCGCGAAACGCGGTATGTTTCATCACGGATTACTCATTTGGGGAGACACATTTAGGTGTCATACAGCGGCGTGACTGAGAGTGGGAGTTTTAGTGTTTTGGTGAGTCGTGACTGTGAGAGGATAGGAAATTAGGAAATAGGAATAATGAATTAGGATAGAATAGGAAATTGAAAAAAAAATTAATAATACAACCGATCCACCGATCCGGACCTGAAACCCCGGTTTTGGACCGGACCGCGACCGGCAGACCGACTCCCTTTTATTTGGACCTGGACCTGGACCGGAATCCGCGGTCCGGTTTCAGGTCAGACTGGACCTCTGCTCACCCTATATGTACAAGCATTGAAGTTAATCTTTAAAACATGTTTTGAGGTGATTTCTAAAGTTTTGTGGGGTTTCAAGGGAATATATATATATATATATATATATAATATATATATATATATATATATATATATATATATATATATATTGCTGTATTTTGTGTTAGGAATCAATAGTATTATTCATTTGGTTGTAGGAGAAATTCTCTTGAGTGATTGTTGAAGTAAAAATAATTTGCGTGCTTGTTTTTCTTTCAAGGTACGTATACTTGTCGAGGAATCCTTGATTTCTATGTATACTTGAGATACTTGAAACTCATTGTCATGAGTAGGAAACTCCCTTGAATTTTTTTGGTAGACACGAGTAGGGTTGTTTATAAACGGTCCAGATCGGAATTTGGATCGGTTTGGACCGGACTAAGACCGGGACCGGACCGACCCTGTACCACCAGTCCGGTCTCCGGTCCTTGAAAAAACGATCCCGGGTCGCCGTCGTCCGGATAAAACCCGGTGGTCCGCCGGTCTAGACGGCGACCGGTAATTTAAAAAATTTTGAATTTTTTGTTTTTGTTTTCGGAAATGAATAACAACAACAAGTCAGATTCAATAATATGTTGTTGCTGCCGCCTGCCACTCGTCCTCTCCTTTGGTTTCGCCGTGCCGTCGCACTCCTCCACTCCTCCGGTCACGTCCTCTGTTGGCTGCTGCCTGCCTACCTCCACTCCTCTGGTCCCGGCGAGCAGRAGGCCGTGTTTAATCAGTAACTTTTWTTTTGGGTTTAATTTGTTACTTAGACATTGAATTTGTAAGTGTTTGTGTATTTGTGTTAATTTGTTTGTAACTATTATTACTGATTATATGTGCTTAATCATCTTTTATTTGGTTTAATAATATAATATAATAATTTGGTTTAATTATTATTATTGTTTGTAATTATTATATGTGATTATATATGTTAATTTGTTTGTATTTGTGTTAATTTGTTTGACTCTAAAATCTACTGCTTGCTTATGCTAAATCATCTTTGGAAAATAAAAATGTGAAAAATGATATACGTATAATGTATAATGTGGAAAATAAATACAGGTTTTACAAGACTTAAAAAAACAAAAAAAAACTAGTAATACCTAACCGGTCCAAACCGGTCAAAAACCGGACCGGATAGGAACCTGTAGGTCCGGTCCCGATTCCAAATCTATCACTACCGGTCCGGTCCAGGTCTGTAAAATTTTTGAATTTTGGTCCACCGGTCCGGTTCTAGACTGGTGTACAGTCTTAGACACGAGTAATTTATTTACTTTCGTCTTGGTTATCTATGTTAAATATTGGATACTCATGAGAAATGATATGGAAGTTTGTTAAAATTCCTTTGACATATTCACTGGTTTGATATGAATGAATTAGTGGAGTCAATGTATAACTATTCCTTGAGGTGATTTTAATATATGGATAAATTAGGTGGAGTCAATGTATAACTTGCTCCATGAGGGATTTTTATTACTCGTTATGAATGATGATGAATGAGTAAAGGGAGGTATGCAAGTTTAATGACGAGGTTAGTTGGTTTGTCCAAAAGGTTGTTAATTTAAAGAAATTGGAAATGCTTAATGGTACATGTGGTTTATGTCTTGTCTGGAAGTTCTATGAATTTGATAAATATTTAACGGTAAATATAATATGAATGAGAATAAAACTTAGATTGTGCACGTCTGGAGTAATGACATCAGGTTGGTTGCATTTACTCGCACTTCCGAGGCCGGTTGATCAACGCGTCCTCTGCGGGTATTTTATAAAGGATTTTTATTTAATTGGGGTTAGTTGATGTTGAGTTCCTAGTGTTTTGAGTGATCACAAATAGTTGCAAAGAACGTGTACACTGATTTGATGAATAAGCTTGTCTGAACAGTTGAGAAACTGTTCTTGATCACTTGAAGATAGTGACAATATGCTAAGTTTATATTGTGAAAAGTATTATATGTTTGCATACAGGTATTCCAACTCTTGAAGCAGATAGTCCTTCGAGGAAGACTTGAGAAGATCAAGTTCACAAGAAGACAAGGGAAGCTTCGAGAAGTTGAGAACAAAGAAGATTAGTTCTAGGGTCAGAATAGATCTTCTTGTTTATAAGTTATAAGTGTTTTGATGATTGCTTGTATTATTATTGAATAAAGGACTATTTCATTAGTAGGTTTGAAGATAACTAGACCAGATTCGAGGCTTTGACACTAACCAGTTGGGAAAACAGTTCTACTGTTTCACAACACGAATCATCTTACCAAGGAAGCTCAGTTAGATGGGAGAGGTTTGTACCTATACAGATGGTGGCCTAGTCATTAAAATATCAGTGTGAGATATGTGTAACATAGTAGGCATTTGGCTATAGCACACAAAAAAACATCTTGTGATAAAATGGGTCCACTCTGTGTATTTAAAAGCGAAATTGGTAGGATTATCAATGTCGTCACATGGATTGCACCGGTGTGGAGGAAGATTTGTATGGTCAAGGATCTGATTTTGAGACAGGTTTGCAGAATGAGCTTATGAGCATGACACATTCTTTGTTTCTACTTTGTACCAGAAGATGGAGCAACTGGCTGAGCTGGTTCATTGGTGTGCTGTTGTTTGAATAGACTCACTGCTCCTAAGACAGGTTATAGATTGGTTGGTCATGAGAGATACTGACAAATAGTCGTTGATGATTCTTTATGACGAGGATGCTTGATTTTAATGTCAAGATCATGTGAATCTCTTCAGCTCATTTGTTTTTGTTGTCCAGTGAGTCGTGGTTTGGGATAAGATCAGACAATGGCTGCCTGTGTTTCTGCAATACCATGTCTACAGTTTCAAGAAAGTACAGCGGAGCTCGAAAACAAAATTTCAAAAGCCTTTTGTTATTGCTGTTAATATGCTTCAATGTATTTGATTTGGAGAGCTAGGAATAGCTTGTATGTGGGTCTTCAAAAGTGATCAATTGTGATGCCTTGTATAATCAGATTAAGGAAATGTTTGTAGCCAGGGTTCGGAGTGTTCTCCCTTCTAGGATTTCTCGGAGAGATCAGACTTGGTTTGATAATGTTGCTATGTAATTAGTGGGTTTGCCTAGTCTAGGTCTCTTAAGGGGTGCCAACCTAGTTGGGATTCCTTGGTTTCCTGGACTATTTAGGTTGTATTGTTTCTTGTGCTTATTGGATTTTATTTTACTTATCAAAAAAAAAAACACGGATCATCTTGTCGAGTAAGAAAAGATTTTTGGAAAGTTTTCTTAAAACGTATTTTTGGAATTTTCAAGATGATCTGGTGAGGATTTATGTTCAGAATATTTGGTAACTACTTATGCTGGAATATAGGTAACACGAGTTACAATTTTGTCAAGTATAAAATAATATCCTGTGTAACTTTCCTAAAATATGTAAGAATATTCGTATGAGTATTTTGCATATTTAGGGTTTTCGACATTAAGTAATTATTAGGCCTTGGTTATAAATATTCAGTGCATGCATTCTCACTTTGGTACTTCTCTCCACGTTCATAAAAGAGTTATCATTGACAGAAGGAAAAAAGCCTTAAGTCTAAGATTGAACAAGCATAATTCATTCACATGAGTGCACACATATTGTGCGATTATTATTATACTCTTGTAAACTCGATCATCAAGTGAGTAATTTAGAGAGATTGTTTTGAGTTGAATCACCAACGAAAGGGTTAGTGATTGGGTAGCAATTGTGAGTTCAGTTGCCAGTGCTTGTGAGTTCAAGTGCGAAGTTAGCACACTTGGGRTGTGTGTGGGGGTGTCAATGTGTGTGTGAGRTCACATAGTGAGAGTTGCTTTGTTTATTCGGTGTAGAATTAATAAAAGTAACTAGGGTAGGAGGACGTAGCCCAGAGTTGGGTGAACCTCGTTAAATTTGGTGCGCCTTTGTTTATTGCTTTATACTGTTTATGTATTGTTCTACAAATATTCCGCTGCAAGACCAGTCCTACTGGTCTACTCACTAGAACAGTTCAAATCGTAATTTTTTAATATGCACTKAATTCACCCCCCTTCTTGAGTACCATTAGGAAACCTTCAATTGGTGCATAGGATACCGATCAATCTCACCGTTTTTTTAAGAGCAACAATCTATTCAGCAGCCATTCCAAGGATTGCTTCACATTCTGATGAGAATGACGTGACTCTCAGAGTTCCAGTCCCATCGATAACATAAACATTCATTAAAACCTTGAATAACTCCTCCAAGGCAACCAAACGTTGGTTAGTCTACCGGATCACTTCACTACAAAAGAAAAAACACAAACATAAACCAAAAAAAGAACACAGCACGAACCGCATTGAAACAACAACCGAGCTACTTTTACATCCTGGTAAAACAAACTTATTCCCAACAATAGCAAAAACTTCTTTACGCCCACACAAATTACACCTCATGTAGTAAAAAATATCATTTTTCTTCCATGTTGGGAAAACATGCCTCAATTCAGAATTTTTTATSTGCCCAAATAGTGCTAGCCTGTGCAACAATAAACAACACATATGTAACAAAGTCAAACACTAAACACAAATACTCACCCACACATTCTATACACATTTAAAATTGAAGCACAACACTAATAGACCTGTAATTATTTTACCACAACTACACATCAAAAAAATATACCTTTCTCTCAAATATATCTGCAATTGACGTTAAACTACTCCCAGGATTAACCAGTAACATAGCTTTTCCACACCAATCTTGAAGCTGTCGCAGTGGATCGAACAAAAACCTTGTAATTGCATTTTTTACAATTAGCATCATTTGTAAGCAGAACCTCTCGTAAAAAAATAAAGAGAACCTAACATACATTCATTGATCTACATAAACTTACCACAAACGAAGTTGTTCAGCCTTCTCACCCTCCGGAACATGAATGAAGACATTGATAGAGTGGTCACAAGGATATTCTAACAGACATATAAACTAACACTATCTGAATTTCAACCTATGTTTTAATAATCATTGTAATAGTACAGTATGTAAACCAACCTTGTCGTGACATAGAACGCAAAGCATTAAACCGATAACCATAACCCTTCAGCTATGCTTTCTAAAGCGAAACATCTTTTCAGCAAACTCATTCCATGCAGTCAATTTTATAGGGCGATCAGTGCTGCATTTGTAAAATTATATATAAATCACAAAGAACGCAAATATTAACAACAAAACGAAAATTATTCTGGTCACACAATTTCCCACCTTCCGCCTCTTTTCCCTATATTTTAAACCTAGAAATAATCAAATTAGGTCAGGACTATCGACATTAAGAAAACAACGTATATTAACTACACGTGTAACATCTTGCATAAACGTAGGTAGCTATACCTTCCATCAAAAGAAAAATATCTCCCAATCTATTTCTGAATTCGCTCGCCTTCATAGTTCGAATCTCACTAATGGATAGCATAATCGCAAACCACATCTAATACATTTCAAAGTATAGCAAAAACTTAATACACACGTAAATATATTGAAATAATCATAACAACAAGGTTTTTACCAGTAAACACCAATCAACTCATCAAAGGTCACTATGACTGCGAGGAAGGTCAGAAAGGAAAATATTGTAGATACCATACTTTTTTCCCTAGCCCTAGAAGGCCGATGAAAAGACACTACTTGCAACACACAAGTCAAAATTGAGAGAGCTTGGACCTAATAGGCCTAAAAAGGCAAGTTCCCTTACACCAAGCATCTTTTCAAGACTTAGCACCTCAAAAAATAAGTTTTTAAGTTTCAAATAATTTTAAATTATTTTTAAGCATTTTTATAGAATTTTCAGAATTTTTCTAAGCATTTTTTTACAATTTTCGGGATTTTCAAGCAATTTAATTACTTTGCAATAATTAATTTAAATTACAACATAGCTCCAAAAATTACAAAAATTTAAACAAAAAATATTAAATTTACTTTTTGGAGTTTTGTACTTTCATAGATTTTACTATTATGTGGTAATATTTATCGAATTTTCCTTAGTTAAAACACAAAACTCGAACGGAACGGGACCTTCCGGAAGTACTCCAAGACCGTGGATGCTCCCCAAGCATGTCCACGTTCATGCCCCCTAGCTTCTAGTGCAAGTTGGCTTCTCGTACAAGCCTAAAATCAAGTTCTCCACAAAGAAAACCGACAAAATAAACTATTTTAGGCAATTTTTCACCAGCCAAGGAGGAAAAGGCATGGGCGCAATTACGCTAGGCTGGGCGCTATTGCCCACTTTGGGCGTAATTACAACCAGTTTTGAGCGCAATTACGTCCAGTTTCTACCTTTTTTTAGTTCATGCCTAAAATAGACCTCCCCGGCTCATTTGACAACTTGTGGCGATTAAAGCTTTGCTATTCTCTCTCTTTCACTTGTCCAAACCCTCTTTACTCTCTCTCTCTCTCATCTCGCTCGCTCTCTCTCTCTCTCACACACACACACACACAAAAAAACACATTCTTGCATTCACATACATATTCAAATAAGCATTCATACACATTCAAAAGCATTCAAATACAATAAACACATTTCAAAACACAATTGTGTATTCATTCCTACATTCATTGGGGTTCTTAGTTCATTTTTGAGTTCGATTTGGGTTTGTTTCTGTGTGTCGTACGAGTTCACAAGGGTTCCATAGCATCTTCTCAATCAATAGTATCGTGTTGCAAGTTAAGCTTTGAGGCCAATGCTCGCAATTCTTAAACCCTTTTGGATGCTTGTTATAAATTTGACTTTCTTGCAAATTAGCATGTAATATTGATTAACAACTACTCGACATGTATTAAAATCGACATTAAGCACAACTTTTTACTTGTCGAATACTTGCATGCTTGCAAATCACAACTATAATTAAGTCTTAAACAAGATTGCCAAATGACATGTCTCACCCCTAAAAAGACTAATTCTTGGACAAATTGGCTTTTAGGCACTTGAATACAGATCTGAACAACACATGTCGCAACAAAAAATTAGTCCTATATGCATATATTTCTGTTAAACAACCAGCCTAGTAATTTGCCTGCTTAGGTTAAAACGGAAATATCTTTGTTGTTTTCCCTTTTGACAATGGATTCGCAATGACGAGTAGCGGTGCTAGATGCACGGGGGGGGGGGGGGGGGGGGGGGAGGGGGGGGCGTTGTGCACTACATCGCCATTACCCTTGTTTCCTAATCCAAACTTGGATCCTGACCGGAAATGTAGGTATTTGCAGGTAGTAAGAGGCGAGAAGTGTAATTGAGGAGAAGGAGGAAGGAATGACCGAGTGAGTCTCAAACTTGAGGAGCTTTAGGACTAGGAGTATAGGGTTCATAACTTTTAATTGGCAAGAAGTAAAAATAGAAATGAAGAGAGGGAAAGTGAATATTTGAGGGATTATGAAATTGTTTTAAAAAAGCCAATAAACCTAATTGGTTAAAAGAATATGCTGGTGTTAGTAGATTTTTACCAACACTTTTTATAATTTGTTTTGTTACTATTATTTGAGGCCAACAAACTTGTTATTTGTTGGTATTACTGATTTTTACAACCCGYTATGATATCTATTMTAAGATTTTTGTTGTTAAAACTCATTTTTCTAATAGTGGCCCTTCAAGAATSCYMAGYTRGCAGGCTCGCAACCTATCTCATCAGAAATACGCCCTAGGTCGCAACCTATCCAATCTGAAATAAGTCTTCGGKAATATATGGTCATCGATCAAACTACATCATAGCCCAGATAAACCCCTCGGGAATCCATAGGTTGGCTATCCAGCCGAAAAAAGGCCTTTGGGGATCCATAGGTGGTAGCCTATACAACCGGAAAAAAGCCCTTCGGGAATCCATAAGTCGCAGCCTATCCAATCGGAAATACGCCCTTCGGGGATCCATAGTTCGCAACCAATCCAACCCGAAATACGCCCTTCGGGAATCCATAGGTTGCAGCRTATTCAACCGAAAATACGCCCTTTGGGAATCCATACGGCGRAACCTATCCAATTGGAAATACACCCTTTGGGGATCCATAGGTGGCCGCCTATCTAGCCGAAATACACCCTTCGAGAATCCATAGGACGCAGCCTATCCACTCGGAAATACGCCCTAGGTCGCAACCTATCCAATCAGAAATACGCCTTCGGCAATATGTGGTCACCGATARAACTACATCATAGCCCAGATACACCCTTGGGGATTCCCTAGGTGGCATCCTATACAACCAGAAATACACCCTTCGGGAATTCAAAGGTGGCAGCCTATCCAGCTGCAAATACACCCTTCGGAAAATCCATAGGTCGTAGCCTATTCAGCCAAAAATACYCCCTTTGGGAATCCATAGGTCGCAACCTATCCAATTGGAAATACGCCCTTCGGGGATCCAAAGGTGGCCACCTATCCAGCCGGAAATACTCCCTTCGAGAATTCAAAAAAAAAAGCTATAAAATATATTATAGAACACAAAAACATCGCGATATAACGCCTTCCCAAGCACTAGTCAACCTGGAACCGAATTTCTGTGGTCACTGAACAGAGAGATTCAAAACCCGAACTCGAAACGACTCGTAATTCATAAGCCGAAACCCGACCTACATAGTACAACCCAACCCGACCCGTCCTGTTTTGAATGTCTACTACCACCTATGGATTCCGTAGGCGTATTTCTTATTGGATAGGCTGCGACCTTTATGAATTCTCCGAAGGGCGTATTTTTATTGGATTTAGGCTGCAAGCTTATGCGATTCCTGATATAAGTGCCCATTTTTTAATTGGATACGGTTGCGACTATATATCCAAGGGCATATTTCATGATTGATAAACTAACGACTATGGATTCCCAAAGGAGTGTATTCTTAGATTAGGATGAGCTGCGACCTATGGATTCACCGAACGGCCTATCTTCGTCGACTCGGATAAGATTGCTCTACGTTAGATCCATCCGAAGAAAGGCGTATATTTCATTGGTAGCTGCCCCTATGAATCCTCGAAGTGTATCTGTGGCTAACGAAGTAGTTGAGGATCTGTTGACCACATATTTTCGAAGGCGTATATCTGCTTGGATAGGTTGCACCTAGGGCTTATTCGATTGATAGGCTAAGGGCGTATTTTCACATTGGATAGGCTGCGACCTATGGATTCTTGACAGGGTGTATTTGCAGTTGGAGTAGGCTGCCACCTTTGAATTCCTGAAGGGCGGTATTTTTCGTTAGATAGGATGCCACCTAAGGATTCCCCTAGGGTTTATCGGTTGGCTATAATGTAGTTGAGTCGGTGACCACATATTGCCGAAAGCGTATTTCTGATTGGATAGTGCTGCGACCTCTAGGGCGTATTTCCGATGGATAGGTTGCGACCTATGAA
>SNQN01010261.1:0-22544 GCA_008642245.1 Bassia scoparia
CAATTCAAGCATCGATTACTGTTCGAATCAACAAGCAAATAAGGGATTAATCTGAATTACCACCAAACCTCTCTTTCACTCTTTCTTTTAATTCTTGTCTCTCTTAATTTATTAAACCATTGTCATGAGTTTAATTCAATTAAAACAATATAGAAACTCACTGTTAAATCGTTTCATGTAAATAGTAGGATTTTTCATATCGTTTGCAAGTTTTCATGATTTTTTGGTTTCATTATTATACATTTATTAACTATTGTCAATACTAACGCGTTTGCTGTCTCAATAGCAATTCAATCGAAAGCGATTCCTTTAGTTTTGTATCAACAATTTGACATTGTTTGCCATAGACAAGGAGGAGACAACTTATAACATTTATTATGCCTTACTAAACCTTTGTTGCCAGTCTTCTTATGATATATATTCTATCACACTGTATATATTGTTTAAAACAAGACCGGAATTCAATCGCTTCACATTAAAGTCAGATAATCATGGACGACCGTTTTCTAAGGCACCTTATTAAGATATTGACTAACAATCAAGTGACGCCCCATGTCCATGTAGAAGTCTTTGCTTGTACATAATAGCAACCACCCTAGTAATTAGTGTGTTTGCAAGTTCAATTCAATAGCTCGTTTGAATTCAATGTTATATTTATGAAACGACAATGAGACCGAGTAGAGGCCGCTACATGCGGGGCGAATTGGTACAGATCTGATTCGTACCATTCCCCAACCCACGACGTGACTTATTGGACGTGGGGCCATTAATTTGGCACACCAATGTTTCGCGTCCGTGGAATAACCTATATAGCACGAGGTGGCGATCCCCAATTCACGACACACCACCCAACGCATTCACATGCGGATTACATGGGCTTCAACCCATGACACTGAAGCTGAGGTCACGCCCATCCTAAGCGGGCGAAGCCCCTACGTTTTTGGCGACTTTCACTGGGGATAATCACCAGTTGGGAAGTGTGACAGACTTGAAAGTCTCGTAGTTCCATATTCATAATCAATTGAATTTTGCTTGTGACCCTTCCAATAGGGTCATTGCTTAGGCTCCTTGGGCTCAATATGGCAGTTCTCATGCTCGAGATCACCTTAAGGGATCTTAATCTTCGGTATGCATGTTGTTAATTGATCACATGGCTTAAGGTAAGTCCTATCCCGGCCAATGCTCCGCGTCATGCACGTGTTACGAGATGCGTGCATATAAGGGGTTACTCGGCCATTACTATCACCAATATTGTGGTGTGAAATTAGACCCAGCTCTACTCTTAGGCAGGATTACCAACTATCATACTATAACCAAGCCGAACTTATAGTTCACTTAGATCCTTGACCTTAAGTGAAATAAATTGTTGGTGTTGATCAATGGCCTTGTAACTTGTACTCTTTGTTCAGTCGCAATTCTTAAACAAGCCCAGTCCCTTAATCTATGGTTCTGGTTCAAGACATGAATTTTGTTGATCCATTATGCCCATTCCAATCCAATTTCAATTTCAAACTCCAATTCGACCTAGAAATCTGACCTAGTCGATTCCAATCCAAGAGTCTTAAATTGACTTAGATCGACCTTTAACCTTAAACTTGAAATTAGTTCAGTTCAATTTCAATTCAACCTTAAAATCTGAATTAGGTTCAATCCAAACTTCAACCAAGAGCCTTGAATCTGAATTAGGTTCGCTTCAACTCAATCTAAGAACCTTAAAACTGAACTAGGTTCGATCTTAGACTCAACCCTAGCCCAATTCAATTTCAAATGGGCTCGGTAGGTTAAAGTCCTTAATTCTGGAAATAGGCCGTCTTAGTTTAATCTATTTCTCGAGTCTAGCACTTAAATCAGATTTAGGTCTAGCCATTCAAGTCTACTTCAAGTCAATTCCTTAAGTCCAAAAACCTCAAGACGAGTTAGGTTTTTCTTAAGAGTTTTCAAGTTGACCAATCTTTTGTTCCGGGTTCTAAAGTTGTAATTCTTATTTCGAGCAAGATAGCAAAGAAACTCGCAACTTGTCTCTGGGCCCAAAGAGGCCAAGAAGTCAAACAATCCTACCTCCACAAAGACCCATGTCTCTTGACCCTCCATCATCCACAAAAAAAAAAAAGCTAATCCTTATACCTCCTTGGCCCAACTGAAAAAACAGAAATCAAAAGCCTCATGGTCACCCCAAGTGCGGATCAATCATCCGTGCGGCCTTCCCATAGATTGAGTCACAGAGTCCAGTCCTAG
The DNA here is from genome assembly GCA_008642245.1 of Bassia scoparia. Classification (NCBI taxonomy): domain Eukaryota; kingdom Viridiplantae; phylum Streptophyta; class Magnoliopsida; order Caryophyllales; family Amaranthaceae; genus Bassia; species Bassia scoparia. The sequence continues at coordinate 2,236 of SNQN01010261.1, forward strand.
CTATATCCCTGTTCATTTCCGTCGAGTCTATGTAGTCTCTTCCTATACAATAAGCCGTGTACATATCAAACACTCATTTTGTTGCAATACTATTTCTAATTCTATGCAAGCTCAACACTCATTGACAATGGTTTAATCTAATGCTGAATTCAATTATTTAATTAACAATGCCCCAGAGAGGCCTTCTTCAAGCTCCACCCAAAATAGCCCCCCCTTCCATTTCCCTTTGTCACATCAAATCAAGTCCTTGCGCAACCTTTTGAGCCACAAACACTATCATTTAGCCGTATCTTCTTTCATCACCCACAATCTACCTAACCTTTGGATCAAAACGTGTGCGTAGGAAAAGACACGTTGTAAAAAAAAGAAAAGAAAAAAAGAATAAAAATGGGCAAAAAAAAAAAGCAAAAATCAAAGTTCAAAACATTTCACAAATGCAAATTCATTTCAAAATCCAAACAAAGTCAAGAAGCCCAGATCAAATAAAAAGCAAAAAGTCTAAAAAGCACACTGCGCACCGCTGGGTCACTTCATAACATCAGCCTTTTTCAACCCCAAGCCACACCTCACATTACAACCACAAAAAGCCCGCTCACACGAGCATGTTCAAGATCATCATCAGAACTACTTGGTCGATTCCGTAAGCGATACGTAGGAAAGCCTCTCTCGAGTTCGACCGCATCAGCCATTAAACATTACATCATTTGAGGCCTTTGAGTCTTTGACTTGCTAAAGAATTCGATTATGTTTGCCATCTAGAAAACCACATAGACTCATGTTTAACCTACCATTCATAGCCAACCCGATCAGCACATCTTTGACCCTTAGCCACAAATTTGACCCTTTTTATTTCTCGAACTATAGCCTATTCTTGCACTTCGAAGACTTCATTGACTCAATCCCAAAGAATAAAGCCACCTACCTTTGGTCAGTACGATCTGTTGGGGAACTCATCCATACAATCTATCTTACCTTCCCTTGTTTGACTTAAGCCGTAAACTACGATTGTCTCAAAGCCTCGCTGAGCTTCATCGTTCATCATGGCCCCTTAATTTCCAGTGGGGGGCTTTCTTGTCTCCTAAGGCCCTAATTACGTGTCAAGTCTTTGTATCAAGTGGAAATCCTGAAAAATCACTTTTGGACCCTCGTCTCTTTCCAATCAATAGTCACTGTTCTCGCCAAGTGTTAAGTCAAGTCACGTCCAAAGTGTCACCTTCTCTAAGTCACTCTTCAAATGACACTCTTCAATTGGCACTTGTACTAGGATTAGACTCTAGTATCTCCTTTCATGTCTAGAACCCAGACCTAATAGACTGGACTCTTTCAAATCAAAGGCTCATTTCAAATCATGTCTAGGAATCAGACCCCTAGACAAAGACACTTTCAAATTATGTCTAGAACCAGACCTAGACAAAGACTTCTTCAAAGCTCATTCAAATCATGTTAAGAATCAGACCCTAGAAAGACACTTTCAAATCATGTCTAGAACCAGACCTAGACTAGACTTCTTTCAAATTCAAAGTCACTCTCAAATCAAACAGTCTAGAACCAGACCTAGACTGGACCTCTTCAAATTCAAAGTCACTTTCCAAATCATGTCTTGAATCAAACCTAGACAAGCCACTCTCAATCATGTCTAGAACCAGACCTAGACTGACGTCTTTCAAATTCAAAGGCTCATCAAAATCATGTCTAGAATCAAGACCTAGACAAGTCACTTCAAATCATGTCTAGAATCAGACACTAGACCAAGACACTGCTCAAATCATGGTTCTTGAACCAGACCTAGACAAAGCCACTTTCAATGACTCTCTCAAACCATGTTCTAAAACCAGACCTAACAAGACTCCTTCAATGACTACTCTCCAACCCATGATTAGAATCAGACCTAGACAAAGAGCCCCTTTTCAATCCAAAGACTCTCTCAAATCACGTCTAGAAACCAGACCTAGACAACCAACTTTCAAAGGACTCTCTCAAAACCATTCTAAAACCAGACCTAGACAAGCACCTCCCAAATTCAAAGACTCTTCAAATCAATGACTCCTGCCCTTTTTCAATCCAAGGTCACAAGTTACAAGTCAACATTGCATGCAAATTCCTAGACAAAAAAACAGACCTACTTCGTCACCAAGGTAGTCCTTACCTGAATTAGGCTATCATTCAAGTCAATGCTCGTTTCTTCGAAGCAGGACGCCCCATTCCCCAGCTCAGCGAACGCGGGGAACATGACAACGCTCAAGGCTCAGACGCACATACAAAAGCACATCAACCGCATGGACAACGCTACAGGTTAGTAAAACTAACCTTTGTTGTGCACCACTGCAGGTACCGGCGAAAAAAGGTAACTCAGGGTCGGCAGAACGTCTTGATTGGCTCTCCGATCCCGAATCGAATACTTTGACTTTCTCTTACGAAACTATCGTCTCTCCCAGACTCAGTCAAAGTGGCGCTTCTTAGACACCTGAAAATGTGTCTCCCCAAATGAGTAAGCCGTGATGAACATTACCACGTCCGCGTTTTTTCGACTCAGAAAAGATGCCTTTGAACTCACAAAATTGGAAATACGTTGAGGTCGTACTCGGAATTATTGAGCCAAAGCACTTACAGGCAAACATATTATCTTTCGTTTCTCGAATAACTCCAAAGTTTTCAAAAAGTTTAAACATAGTCACGCTGTGATTCTCATGCATTTTTATTTCATTTCATGATCCGTCACATTTTTTCTAAATCTGATCCGCCAAGTATTTTTAAATTTATTTCTGATTTTTCTATGATTTTCTATGAATTTGCAAATGTAAATACGCAGAATAGCAGAAAATACGTGGAATAATTAGAAAATAACTCCGGAAAATCGTGGAACTTCAACTAGAACATTCTAGAAATCCTTGCTTGAGAGCAAAGGTGTCTAGGTTGCGTCAATCAAGGAAATCACGAATAAAATCGAGGAAATCGAAATATTTTCGAGGTTTTTTGAAAGTATATACGAGATCATTTGAGCGTATATTACGCAGATGTGAGCGTATATACGCTCACCAGGAGCGTATATACTCCACATGCTGCGTATATACGCTCAACATTATACAGTTGACGACTCGTGCCCCCAAAACCAAAGGAAAGTGAGAAGCCTTATACGCTGGGCATGAGCGTATATACGCTTCCCGATGAGCGTATTATACGCTCAGTCCCAGCAGTATAGTACGCAGGGTTGCTTGATGACTCGTTTTTGCCTCGTGCCTATAAATACTCCCCTATGCCTGCTCAGTCCGGGAACGATTACACGATTTTCACGACTTCAGAGCTCACAACTTCACACCTCCGAGACCAACTCACAGACAACAAGTCACGAGACACATCTATATACTCTCAAAACACTCAAACACATATCGGTTTTCAATCAAAGCATCATTCTGTTCGAATCAAACAAGCGAAAAATAAGGGTATAAATCTGAGATTACTCACCAAAACACCTCTCTTTCACCTTTCTTTTATTCGTTTTGTCTCTCTTAATTTATCCCAACATTGTCATGAGCTTTAATTCATTAAAACAAATGAAGAAACTCACTTGCTTAATCGTTCATAAAACTATGTAGGATTTTCAATACGTTTTCAAGGTTTTCATGATTTTTTGGTTCATTATTACTACAATACTATCAAACAACGCGTTTGCTGTGTTCTCAATTAGCAATTCAATCGAAAGGCGATTCCTTTGAGTTTTGATCTAACAATTTGATTGTTCGCAGTGAACAAGTGAGGAGACACATATACTATATTATATGCCTTACTAACCTTTGTTTTCCATGTCTCTATGTATATATATTCTATCACACTTGTATATTAATTGGTTTAAACCCAGGACCGGAATTCAATCGCTGTCACGCATAAAGTAATAATCCATGGACGACCGGTTTCTAAGCACCTTATTAATATTGACTAACAATCAATGACGCCTTGCTCCATTGTAGAATCTTTTGCTTGTACGATAATAGCGCAAACTCTCACCTAGTAATTTAGTTTGTGTTTGCAAGATTCCAATTCAATAGGCCTCTTTGAATTCAATGTTATATTTATGGAACTACAAGTTGGAGAGAGACCGTAGTATGAGCCGCACATCTGGGCGATTGGGTACAGAATCTGATTCGTACCATTGTCCCCGAACCCACGACTGGTTACTTGATTGGACGTGGGGCCATTAATTTGGCACCAATGTTTCGGGCGTCCGTGAATAACCTATATAGGCACGGTGGCGATCCCCTCAATTCGACGACACACCCCAACGCATTCACATGCGGATTACATGGCTCAACTCCATGACACTGAAGCTGAGGTCACGCCCCTCCTAAGGCGGGGCGAAGCCCTACACAAGCCAAAAGTTCAAAAGTTATATACCTCCCCCTTGCACAATTGAAAAGGCCATTGAGCAAAACATTGAAAATATCAAGGGCATTAGTCAAGAATTCTCAACGGATAAAATCAATCTTGAGGATGACTACCGCCCTTCCATCAACGGATGGTCGAGTAAGGCCTTTATAACTTTGATGAATGGTCGAGCGGGACCATCATAAACCAGCACTTTGTGGGAGGTAACCCGTATTTTTAATGCTTTATACATATGTAAAAACAAAAAAAATCAAAAACAATGAATGGAAAAAAAAGAAAAGAAAAAAGAAAAGAAAAAAAAGAAAAAAAAAGAAGAAGAAGAAGTCGAGAGAATCAAGTGATGTTTATAAATATTTCATTGAAATCTTATACTTTATCGTATATGAGATTTCATGTTAATATCCTATTAACATCAAATTTTGAATAAATATTTACATATTTTCATTATGTACATATTTATTGTCATTCCAATAAAGGTTTTCGAAAATATATTCCAATGTTTTTAATGTGTCTTCACTATTTTATTGGTGCTTCCACACTTTTACCATATAGTGAATCTTTATTAGAAACAAACCACCCAAAACCCATCATCACATCCCCTCAATTTCACCCACCACCACCACTCCTCATCTTTTCRACCCTTCTTCTGCTCATCATCCACAAACAACCTCCATGACCCCACAAAAAAAATAGAAATAATTTGGGGCATGTTGGTAGAAAATAATAATTTTTGTGGTGAATTACGTTCTTGCACTATTACTTCCCTATTCCTTTATTTCTATCACATATGGGACTATGTTCGAAACAGTGTGGGGAAGGGATTAATAGTGCAATGTATTTCCTTTTAACGTAGTTCGGTATTTATTTTTCTGTCAAAAAAGTTATACAAAAGAAAAGAAAAAAAAAGAAAAAAAGAGAAAAGAAAAAATAAAAAGAGTTGAAAAAAAGGAAAAAGAAATAAAAGCGAAGCTTGGATGACAACCCGAAAGGGCTCCTTGGCAAAATGTGAGATATGAAGTTACTTACTAATTTTTCGTTTGCAGGAGTTACTGGTTGCCATGGGCTTACTTTAGGATCATTCTAGCTTGCATTTCATGGTACGACATGGATGGTTCATTTCATATCACATTTCATGAATTCTCCAATGTTGGATTTAAGGTTGTATTAAAGTTACTTGTTATTAGGTTTTTTTTAATTTTTTTAATTTTATAGTTGTAGTAAAAACTTTTGAACTCGTGTTTAAAGATATAAATTCGTATTTCATTTTCAAAACTTCATCTCAATAAATTTACTCGAGACGAGTAAAGGTTCATTGTGGGGGAGTTTGATATACGATATTTATACTTTATTTATAAGCACAATTTCATTAGTTTTCGGTTAACTTAGTTAGACATTTCGGAGCTTTGGCTTGTTTGGAGGACTCTTGCGCACATCGATTCAAAAGGTCATATCTTTATAAATACACAACATTTTGACATGATTCTAATTGGAGGTGACAGATTTATTCAAGATCTTTTCAATGGTATGTCTTAAGGCTAATTCAGACAAGTAACGAAGAAGTTACTCCATCTTCAGTGAGCACTTCATGCAGAATCGCATCCTTGTGTAAATATCTGGATTAAAATGGTCATATCTTTTGGTGTACACAATATTTTGATATGATTCCAATTGGAGATGATATAATTCTTCATGATCTTTCCAAAGGTAGGTCTTAAGCCTGATTCGGACAAACAACGAAGAAGGTATGCCATTTTCAGTCATCACTGCGCGCAGAATGCCGCCCTTGCGCGGTTTTGCTCCTACTTGCTTCAAGTRGCCCACTTGCCTTGCTATCCCACTTGGTTGGATATGGTTTTCTACTTTCCAAGTTCTTTAAGCTACTATATTTGACTTAAAGGGAGGCGTTGCACTATAAATAGGTGAAAGCTCCCATCATTTTTACGAAGCTTTAATTTTTACTTCATGCTTTGTAGTCTTTAGATAGTTTAAGCATCTAGCTCTCAAATATTAATCAAAATTACCTTCTTTGTTCATGTTCTTGGTTCATGTTCTTTGTGTTCTTCGTTCGAGTTCTTCGTGTTCTTCGCATTCTTCGCTAATTCACTAATCACGCACTAATCTTTATTTTTCATTACTAATCTCTAACTAATTATTTTTCGTTTTTAATATTTTATTCTCTAACCTTTATTTTTGTTAAACGTTGAGTGGTGTTTAAACCCCGCGTTATGTTTTTTTCGTCTTTAATGTTTTATTCTCTAACTCTTATTTTCGTTAAATGTTGTGTGGTGTTTAAGCCCCGGGTTATTATTTTTTCGTCTTTAATGTTTTGTTCTCTAACTTTTATTTTTCGTTAAATGTTGAGTGGTGTTAAACCCCGCGTTATTTATTTTCTTATGTATAATGTTTTATTTTCCAACTTCTATTTTTCTTTAAACGTTGAGTGGTGTTTAAACCTCGCGTTATCTATTTTTCTCTAACCCTCTATATTATTGTTATTATGTTTGTTAACATGAATTGTAAGTAATTCCACTTCTAGGGTTTGGGGATCTTTGGATGGTTCGATGTGATCTTTATGGTTGAACTCAAATTTGTGGATTAATCTATTACTATCTCCCTATTAATTGTTACTTATGTTGCTAAATTAAATTATGGCCATATTTCGTTGAGCTTGTCTTGTTAACGCCGAGAGGTAAAAACACCGTGTGAGACTTACGGTAATAGGTGGAGCGAATCTAGTAAATTGCGAGAGCCTGCTAGAGGGATATAGTTCTAAGGGAGACCTGATTCGAGAGAARTTGTAACCCTAGATAGTATAATCATGAAACTTGTTGGTTGATATTGGTTGGTTCCATTTGACTTCCAAAGTGAACCATTACCCTAGGTTTAGTCCATTAATTAAGGTTTTTTTGTTCATAACTACCTTAATTACACACTTTTTTGCAAAATACTACCTACATTAGAAAACCTTAGATATAACTATCTTAAATTTTCATTTTGTTGTTGACCACTACCTTGTTTCATTTTCCGATGTTGACTTTGGTTTTCCGGTCATCAAAGTGCACGTGAGATGCACGTGATCTCATTTTTTGCCATTTTTTTCGATTTTCCTTCCCTTTTCCCTCCATTCTACTCTTTTATTTCCTATTCAATCTACTTAAATTTGATTTAATGGTATACTGAAATTTGAAGCATGGAGGGAATGAAAATCGAAAAAAATGGCAAAAAATGAGATCATGTGCATCTCACGTGCTCTTTGATGACCGAAAAATCAAAGTTAACGCCGGAAAATGAAACAAGGTAGTGGTTAACAACAAAATGAAAATTTAAGGTAGTTATGTCTAAGGTTTTCTAATGTAGGTAGTATTTTGCAAAAAAGTGTCTAATTAAGATAGTTATGGACAAAAAAACCATTAATTAATTATCCATTAAATTGTCCAAGTAGTTGTTAATCWTAGTCATAATCAACCAAGGCCCTTTTCATAATCTTGACACATTTAATTAGTAGCTATTTAATTACCATCTCTCTGTGGATACGATCCTTGCTACATAGTTGTGTTGCTAGGTATTTTTGATAGGTGTGCGATAGCCTCGTCACCCTTCCTTGAAAAAATTTGCTGCAGCGATCCTTATTTATTTCTTCTTATTTTATAGAGGAAGTAAGATCTAAGCACTCAACTGCTCAACTAGGTCTACTTAGGGGAGAACTAATGGACCCTTCAATCAAAGCTACTCGCTTGAAGAGTCTGAGAGAGAAAAGGAATGATACTCAGGTGAGCCGGCTAATCCTTATTTAGTTTAACAAATTTTTGCTTAACTTACTGGTCTCAACTTTTCGGCTACCCTATCAGCTCACTAACCATCTTTCCTTGTTGCCTTTGTAGAATGGTGGAAAACCTTCTATCTATTTGATTAGTCCTTCCACCAAGGTACCAGTAGTTTCGACATCTAAGGGTATCAGTAGCAAGATTACTAGCACCACCGTCGACATAAAAGTTGGCGGTACTCCTACCGCTGGTGCCAGATCTTTTGGCACCCCAGCCTCCTCAAGACCTAACATCACCATATCGGGAGGCCACAAGAACAAGACCTGGGAATCTTCTAAGGATGTCGGTAAAGACAAAGAAACCTTTGGGGTGGTCAAGAAGGGACGACTATCAAGTCTTCTCGAAGGGCTTCTACTACAAAAGAGCCAGTGAGACCCCTCCTTCTAACAACTTCAAGAAATCCCGATTCACTCCTTGAGTCGAGGGTGAGTTTCTTCCATGCCGACTTTCTTTATTTTCTTCATTAAACTACTCTAATTCTCATTCTTATAGGGGTGCATGTTGACAATCCGACAACTAATGCCGGTGACTTCGAGCCAGACTACGAAAATCCATTGGCCAAGTTTGAACGTCATTTTCCCGGTGTCTCAACTACTCCAGAGTACAACGATAAAATCGAAGACCTTGAATTTTCCAAGTTAAACTTGGATGAAAATTTTACTCTTCCCTTCCTTTCAGAACCTTTTGCGGTTCACTCGCCGCCTCACAAGCGGCTGAAAATTGATGCTAACTTTAGTGTTGGCTTGGACAGGTACATTAACTAACAAGTACCTACCTTTCACGTCGAGCTTCAAGAGGATGAAGCAGCTAATGACGAGTCCCTCGAGTTAGGAGAAAGTTAGTGTAGACCGTGGGCCTACCTCGAATGTGTGTAGTGGTTGTGTGTGTGGGCTTGAGCCACAGAACCCGCACGTGAGTGCGTTGGGGGAGTGTTGTCGAGTAAGGGGATCGCCACCGTGCCTATAAAGGTTAATCACGGACGCCCGAAACGTTGGTGCCAAAACAATGGCCCCACGGTCTAATCTAGTAACCAGTTCGTGGGTTCGGGACGTGGTAACGGATCGATCTTTGACCCAATCCGCCCGTATGTAGCGGCCTCTACTCGTCTTATTGTAATCATTCAAACACGATTATTGGATGCACGCAACTTAGCAATTTCAAGCCTTATTAGCGCACTAATCCTAAAGGTTACTAGGTGGTTATATATTATACAAACATGACTTCTACAAGGATAAGGCGATCACTTTGTTGTAGTCAATATTAACAAGGAGCCTAGAAAACCGGTGTCCATAATTATCTGACTTTAATGTGGTTCGTGTAATTTTCGGTCTATTTAGACAAAATATACAAAGCGTGGCACAAAATATATATACACAATATACATAATGTATGCCATCCTTATGTACTGCAATCAAACAAATTGTTAGAATATAATGAAGTAATGAAAAACGCCTTTGATCGATCCGCTAAACAGACAAGCAAACATGTTAGTATTGACGAAAAAGGGCCTTTGATCGATCCGCTAGACAAAACAAATAAACATGTTAGTATGTGATAATAATAAGCAATGACGAAAATGAAAATGACATTGATAAAACAAAAATGAGAAGATTAATCTACGTATTTACATGCAACAAGTGAAAGTGTGGTTTCTACATTTTATTAGTTCAATAGAAACTCGTATGGTAATGTTATTAAACAAGTTAAAGGATGAGAAATGAAGGTTTTGGGTGAGTAACCTCAGAGTTATACCTTGATTTCGCTCATCGATTCGATTCAAAAGAGCGCTAGAACTCGTATTTGTGTGTTTTGTAGTAGCAAGAGAGTGTAAGTGAGAAAGTGAGAGAGTATGTGAAGCTTAGCAACGTGTGAAGTTCTCGTAACGTGTGTGTCAATCTCTCGTAGTGTGTGAATGTGTTCTCGTAATGTGTGAATCCATCGAAGAGTGAGGCAAAGAGGGTATTTATAGGCACGAAAACAAATAAAAAACGAGCGTAAATACGCTCAAAACAAGCGTATATACGCTCAGAGGAGCGTATATACGCTTAATTTAATTCTGATTTCACTTCCAAAATTCGAGTACATACGATCCTAGGAGCGTATATACGCTCGACGGAGCGTATATACGCTTCATGGAGCGTATATACGCTCGATTATACGGGTATTATACCATATATTTACTTTGATTTTGGATGAATCTGGACACCCGTTTTGCATGAAATACGGTTCTAGGGGGTTCTAGAACATTCCGTGTATTTTTTTGGTATTTTTAAAGTATTTTCTGATTTTTATGTATTTTTTGTGTATTTTGATTTTTGTAAATATTGTAAAATTCATAGAAAATTATAGAAAAATCGGAAAAATATTGGTGAACTGAGAAAAATGAGAAGAATGCAATGAAAAATGGAAATTATGAAAATCACCGGTATAAATTATTTTAAAAATCCTAAAACTAAATAGTAAATTCTAAAAATAGAAAATAAATAAAAGAAATAAAAGAAAATACTTTTTGCCTCTTATTTGACCTTTGCCTCATGATTTCGTGCATGACTTCGCATATTTTGAGCTTTTTTTTACGAGTTCAACTACGTCTTTCAGAATCAAATCGATCACAAAARGTGGTATGTTTCATCATCGATTACTCATTTGAGGAGACACATTTGGGTGTCTACAGTTAGAAACTGTCTGTTGATGACATCAATTTTCAGCTCCATACTTGGGGGACTATAAAGATAGTTAGACATGAGGAAGATGTTCCAGGATGTCTTCAACTCCATACCAGGGGACTATAAATACAACCCGAAAGGGAATAAGAAGGCGCACATCGACGTTGTCATGAGCATCCTTTTGGAGGTGTGCGGGCTTCCTCCTTACTTGCTGATAAATTTTTAATAATTTTCCTTTTTCATGCCTAACCCGGCTATGTTTACAGTATCTCATCAGGGCTGATGGTGTAAGGAGGAGGAGTCGTCTAGAGAGGAGGGAGAATAAGTACAACAAGGAGAAGGACCTCGGCAATCACCAGGCCTCGGCAAGTACTTCAATCACCAGGCCTCGGAAATCGATGCCAAGAACAATGAGACTCTTAGTGTTCTGGCTAGGAGGATTGCCGAGTGCAATAGGAGCTACCGGTTTTCTTTGAAGAAGGTAGCTGCCATACTGGTGGAGAATGATAAGTTAACGACTAATAAGGGGGAAGCTACTGTTAAGGAGGCCGAAAGGATTAAGGTCGAGGTGGTCAGGCGAGTCAATGCCGAGAAGGTGAAAATGGCCGCTCAACAACAGTAGAAGGAGCAGGCCACCAAGAAGGTTTCCAAGGACCTTGCGAAGGCTAAGCAACAGATCGCCGATCTACAAGCTCAATTTAAGTCGGCAAGGGACAAAGTTACAATCTAGGAGCCGATAATGTCAAGAGTTTCGTTGCCAAAGCCTGGGACTAAACTAGCCTGGACATCCCTACTAAGTTCATGATTATACGGATTAGCAGAGTGGAAGAGGAGCAGTGTGTCGAAGACATTGAGGAAGTGCTCACTCCTCTAAGATTCCAAAACAACCTTGGTGTAGCTGAGGAGCCTCAAAATGTGAATGCTAATGCAAAGTATGCGAATGTAGATTTGGACAATACGAAAAAGGCCGACAACCAAGAACATGTCATCGATGAAACCATGGTGGACCAGGCACACACCAGCAATGATGAAGAGCCGGACGTAAATGTAGTCAACGATTTACTCTAGACTCCTTCCCTTCCTTAGTTTTTAAATTTCCCAATTCTGAATCCGATCCATATATATTAGTCAGATGGCCTTTGACTTGATGAACATGCGTTGTAATCTGCAATAATGCCAATGAATATTTTCTTTTTTGCTTCACTTATTCTTGCCGGTGAAGCTCTTATTGAAATGATTATCTATTCCCTGCACTGGTAGTGCCGATGGTGATTTTCTAAATTGGCTAAATTTTTCTAAGTATTTTCTTTCTTGATAACCTAACTCTGCAGTAGGTAAGTGTAGACACCCAAATGTGTCTCCCCAAATGAGTAATCGATGATGAAACATACCACGTTTCGTGATCGATTCGATTCTGAAAAGACGCAGCTGAACTCGTAGAAATATGTGAATTCACACTCGAAATCATGAGGCAAAGGTCAAATAAGAGGCAAAAATATTTTCTTTCGATTTTTGAAATAAGTTACACTAGTGATATTCACGATTTTCACTTTTCATTGCATCCTTCTCATTTTTCTGAGTTCACTAGTATTTTTAAATTATTTTTCTGATTTTTCTATGATTTTCTATGAATTTTGCAATATTTACAAAATATCAAAATACGCAGAATACACAGAAAATACGTAAATAATCAGAAAATACCAAAAAATACGTGGAATGTTCTAGAATCTCCTAGAAATATACTTTCTTGCAGGAGGGGACGTCTAGAATAATCCAGAATCTCAGAAGATCGAGATGTTTGGCAAAAATGTATTTCGAATCAAAATATATTCGTTTTTTGGAAAAAATGCTAGAAGCGTATATACGCAGAGGCCTGCATATATACGCTCCTAGGAGCGTATATACACAGCTCCCTGCGTATATACGCTCCCACAAGCGTATATACGCAGCCCTCCTGCGTATATACGCACAATTTTGCCTCTTCGCGACTATAAATACGGCCTTTGCCTCACGACTTTTAGGAGGACTTTTGGGGACGAACCCTTGGGAGAATTTTCACGATTCAACACTTCACGACACGATTTCACAACTTCAAAAAATCTCACATAGTCTCTTGTCCCATACACATACACATTCAAATACGATTCTCGCGCCCCTTTTCGAATCGATTTGACGAACGAGATCAAGGTATAACTCTGAGATTACTCACCTAAGACATCTCTTTTTGACTCTTTTTAATTCCTTTTGACACTTTTAATTTGACTAATTATTATTATTACGAGTTTCAATTCAAATTTAATAACACAATGTAGAAACAACTCTTGAATCACTCATGTAAATTGTGGATGTTTTTCACGTTTTCAAATTCATTTATCATCATTTGTCACAATTTATTATTATGCATATTGTATTTGTCAATACTAAGCATTTACTTGTCTCGATTAGCAATTCAACCAAAGGGCGTTTCCTTTTTAGTTTTACTCTAACAATTGCTTATTCGCAGTGACAAGTGAGAAGGACACACATGTATTATTTCATGCTTATTAACCTTTGTTTTTTCATGTTTGTTTTACATATTCTATCACACTTGTACATATTTCTAATCAAGACGGAATTCAAATTGCTTGTCACATTAAAGTCAGATAATCATCGACGACGGTTTTATAGGACCTCTATTAATATTGACTAACAATAAGTGATCGCTTATCCATGGTAGAATCATTGTTTTGTACATAATAGCAAACCCACCTAGTAAATTAGGTTAGTGCGCTCTCAAGATCAAATCGATAAGTTTTCTTGAATTCAATTGTTATGACTATGGAACTCAATGAGACCGAGTAGAGGCGCTACATGCGGCGATTGGTTACTGATTCAATCACGTACCATGTCCCGAACCCACACTTTTGTTACTGGACCTATTTATGGGGTCACTAGTTTGGCACCAATGTTTCGGGCGTCCTGTGAAATACCTATATAGGCACGGTGGCGATCCTGACTCGACAACACACGCAACGCATTCACAATGCGGATTCCATGGCTCAATTCCATGACACTGAAGCTGAGGTCAACCCCTAAGGCGGGGCGAAGCCTACAGTTTTTAGCGACTTCACTAGGGACAATCACCATTTGGTGACGTGGACAACTTGAAAGTCTCGTAGTTCCATATTCATACTAATAATTTTGCTTGCGACCTTCGAATAGGGTCATGTATGTCTTAGCACCTTGGTCTCAATATGGGCATGTTCTTAGCTCGAGATCACCTTAAGGGGGATTTACCTTGGTGCAGTGGTAATAGGATCACATGCTAAGGTAAGTCCATCCCGCCTATGCCGCGTATGCACGTGTTACGGATGCTGTATATAAGGGTATCTCAGCATACATCACCAAGTTTGTGGTGGTGAAATTGGACCAGCTCTACTCTAAGCGTGGTCACTATCAGATTAACCAAGCCGACCCAATAGCTCACTTAGATCCTGACCTTAGGTGAATAAATGGGCTTTGTTTCAATCAATGGCTTGTTAACTTGTGACTCTTCATTCAGTCCAAATTCTTAACCACCAACTAGCCCAGTCCCTTAATCTATGGTTCAAGACATGAAGTTGATGATCCATTAGGCCATTTTCAATCATTTCAATCCATTCAATTTCAAATTCAATCTGATCCAATCCAAGAATCTTAAATCTGACTTAGATTCGACCTTTTGAACCTTAAACCTGAATTAGGTTCAATTCATCTTAATCAAGGACTAAATCTGAATTAGGTTCAATTCAATTCCAATTCAAAACCTTAATCTGAATAGGTTAAATTCAATTTCAACCCAAGAGCCTTGAATGAATTAGGTTCTGCTTCAATTCAATCTAAGAACCTTAAATGAACTAGGTTCGATCAAAGACTCAAACCTAGGAATTCGATTCAGGCTAGGCCCATTCAATTTCAAGTGGCTCGTAGGTCTAAAGGTCTTAATTCTGAAATAGGCCCATCTTAGGTTGAATCTTTTCGAGTCTAGCACTTAATTAGATTTAGGTCTAGCCCATTCAAGTCCGGTTTCGAGTTCAGTTCCTTAATCCAGAACTTAAGACTGAGTTAGCGTTCTTAAGAGTTTTCAAGTAGACCAATCTTTGTTTCCGGGTTCTAAAGTGTAATTTCTTGATTTCAGCAAGATAGCAAAGACTCGCAAATGTCTCTGGCCTAGAAGATAACAAGAAGCCAAAGCCCGACGCCCTCTTGCTTCATCAAGAACATTTCCATGCAAACATCGAACAACAGCTAACGCTATTCTAAAAAGCTCGAGGTTCGTGAGTCTCGCCTTGATGCCCAAGAGAAAAGCATTGGGGAATGAAAGAAAGAAGACCAAAAGAGAACTCTCAAATCTGACGAGGAGGAAGAAGACAATGCTGAACACCACTCCTCCTCCGAAACTGAGACGAAAAAAGGGTGGAGCAACTAGAAGAGTTGGTCAAGAGAATGTCCGAAAAATTCAGTTCAAGCCTCGGTGTGCTGATTATGAGATTAAAGGCCGGCTTCCTAAGAAGTTTTCATCACTGATATTGCCCAAGTCAAGGAACCGAAGACCCAGAAGACCACCTCCGCACTTTCAATTATCTCAATGGTTCTTAAAGGAATGAGCAAAAGTTATTCGCGTCGGTGTTCCCTATTACTTTGGACACCCATCCATCCAGGTGGTTCAAGACCCTGAATCAAACCAAGCTCGATGATTGGGAATATATCAAACAAGAGTTCCTAAAGCAGTACAAGTACAATTCCCAGCTTCCTGTCGGTCTCCGTGAACTAGAGGCCACCAAGCAAGGTGAAAGAGAAAATTCTCTACTTTCTTAATAGATGAGGGAGAAAGCCCCTCAAATGCACAATGACCAGACCATAAAGAAGAAGATCAAGTTCGCAGTCATCAAGAACCTTCACCCAGCCCAGATATCGAGAGCCACTCAATTCAACATTGATTCATTTACTGGGCTCTTACAAGTTGGCCTCCTAGTTGAGGAAGATGTTCAAGCCAGAAGTCTAAGGGTAACGTGGGGGCTTTAACAAGAAAGGTGGCTCCTCTTTTTCAGCACTGATCAAGTCAAGCCACATTACCAATGACAACTCTCCTAACCATCCCGGCTCTTCAGCAACAAGCTCGAAGACACAGAGGACCTTTTTTTCCAATTGGCTGACTTATGAGCAGGCCTTTGACAGGTAATATGCAAAAGGCGCACTTGCTCTATTGGATCCACTCCAACCCTTTAGATGATAAGAAATCTTAGGAATGGAATCCCAATGCTTATTGCAAAGTTCCACCAAGGAAGGTTTAATGATAGAATTAAAGATAATAATAGAATTAGGGATTCTTATCCTCTTAAACATCAAAAGCAAATCTTTCTCTGCCGACTTCATAAAGCTAATAAAACATTTAAGGACCATCTAGCCTATGACAATTACACATACACAACCAATGCCCAAATCGCAATAAAAAAATCAAGTATATACAAACCAAAATGACCCAACCATTTCAAGTGCAAGAGAAACTCCCGGAGCCCAATCCATCGCCGCCGATCCGCCCAGAGCAGATTCGCGTGCACTTCACTAAAGCACCAGAAGAAGACAATAAAACCAATGTGAGGGCCTGGAGAGCCACGCGAAATGATAGCAATCCGCATCGGCCGATCGCGAAACCTCCAGATTTGTACTAGCACAAAAGTGAAAAGCGGAAAAACAAGGCCAAGATACGATCATCATCTTCTTCTAACGACAGAGCGACAATGCTATATCTCCCGAGGCAGCTACCCGCAGGTGGGTCACCAAATCACATGAGGAACATGTGAAAAGCCCCTACTCAAAACCTCGTGAACCACCACCTCCCAAAGCATCTTGGAGTTCCTAGCCAATGCAGCTTAGACCAACACCAACACCAAGACATCACAGGTAGTGAAACCGCATACAATCATCCAAGAACTTATGCGTCAAAAAGAAGGAAGAACATGAGTCCGTGAAAGCACACGATGTACCAAAACCTTCGGTCTGAGCGTCGACCGAACCCACTCAGGTAAAAACGGTCTCCTGCCACTTCTAATAAACTCACCAACAACACGCGATGACGATGCGCTGCCCAAAATGTAAAGCCAACACGACCGAATCCCACTCCAACAAATAAAATGGACCACAAACCTCAAATAAGACACTTACTGCAACAAACACTCACAACCAAACCAACATTCAACAGAGTCTAAACACACAAAGACGGACCTTAAGTCATGAAAAAGTAACCAAGGTCAAAACCAAACCTGAAATCTCAAGATATAGCGAAAATGCAGAAAATTGGCCGGAAACTAGAAGAGCCAAAAACTCAACAACTAATATCAACCTAACCGAACTAGCATCGGGAAAAACTCCTCACCCCACAAAGCGCAAAATCTATGCTACGTCCCAGACATTAGCCCACAACCGCGCCAAAATAAAAAAACATACACACAAAATAAAGCGTAACAAACACACTCAACTCAACAAACACCCACCAAATAAAAAAAACAAACATACATGGTGCGAACCAAAACCGAAACAATATGCTCTCAGGCACACCCGAGCCAGCACAATCCCTCAACTCAGAAAGACTTAAGCCAAATAATCATTCGAACAATGGCCAGCGAACCATCCAGAAAAACACAACAAAATCATACCAGAAAACGACACCCAGTGAGCCAATACACAGAATAGATAGAGAGGTGAAAATACAGGAATAACACGAAACAACTAACATCACTGAGAAACGCACACCCTCTCTTGGGTGGTGGTTAAAAATGAAACCCATTCGCTGCGACTCCACGCACCCCACATGCTGCATCAAAAACGACCACCTCAGCACAATACTCCAAACTATTTGATGTAGCCACCACCGGAGAAATCCCTAAGAAAGCGGCCAACGCACATGCGCCCAGGAGCTCGACCGACCCAAACATGCTAACCAATCCAATGAGAGATCATTCTGAAACATCAATACTCAAATCTAAATAGCACTCAAACCAACTGACGAAGTCGACCCTACGAAATCCGCCAAATTAATAAACCCACACACAAACACGGCAACAAACCCAAACAAAACAGCCAATGCAACGAAAAACCGACCAACACTGAGCAAGCGAAAGCAACAACAAAACACCGCCGGAGACACTCTACACGCCAATCTACAAAGAACAACAGACCACACTGCGAACACAATGCCCCTAAATAAGCGTACAGTAGGAGTAAACATACAATCAAAGCGTGGAGCGTCTGCCGTAATACCATCGAAGGCTAGATGTATGTACGACGGATAAAATAGGATAAATATGGGGGATATTTCGAGAGTCTAAACAGTCCCTTAAGGCTCAAAGGGTGACAAAGAAAAGCATACACATGCATACTGCCAAACACTAATAGATTAACCAAGCGGCGAAGTACGGATAAGGCTAAGAAGACCTGAATCTCCAATTCAAAACCAATACCAGAGAAACACTAGCGTAAAACTACCAACAAAGAACCAATCCTAAGCGTCCCAAAGAACACCGCAAGTAACAGTAACCATCGACAGGCAAATCTCAACTCAAATAAAGCCCTCCTAAGAATAAACCTTTCTACAACAAAAACCTGAACAAAGAAGGCCACACAGGCAAAATATTATGACAAAAATGCAGAGCAACAATAAGTAAAACTAAAAAACAATGTACTAATATTTGAGAAATGAAACTCCTGTGTATATTTGATTTAAAATGAATAATACAACGCAACTTTGGCAGTCATGCCCACTTAACCGGCCTGATATAATAAACAACTAGAACAACAACCAAACAGTGAGTGACCAAATCCGATCTAACTCGGCAAGGAAAAGGAAAGACGCAAAGACCAATATCAACAAGAAAACGATAAATACGAGCCCCGAACTAGCGAATGCGCAAATGCGACCCGAGAAGACCCCGTGGACGCAATCATACAAAAAATCAAACCCAGCAGACGACACAACAGAATCACCACTCCAAATAACTTCACTTCGCGCAAGGTCCAATACTTGACAGATTACAAGATAACGAAACGAAAACAAGAACTACAAAGAAAATCTAGTCAGCGAGGAAAGCTTGACAAATATACTAAGAGAAAAGCTTTAATCATAGGAAAAATCCGACAAGCGGTAATTATCCCTCCGAGAGGCTCAAAATCACTGCGACATCAAAGGAGTAAGAGACCTACCTAAAATAAAATCGATTTTCCATTATAAACACACACCCGAAAGACAAACCGGCCCCCCACCGGTGAAACTAGCAAAAAAACAACTGACGAACCATGAAAAGACACCATATTGCACCATAAGTCCCAAACCACTGCTCAACAACACAATAAACCTGGAACCAACCAATGACTAAGCCAAGACCGAGCGCTAAAAGACACACAATAAAGTAACACAAACCAAAAGGAACTAAGACGAATACCAGACAACAACAACAGAACTAGCATCAACTTAAGAAAAGAAAATATGAATGATGTATCTATTAAGCTACCAAGAAAAGTGACCTCCCAAGCTTTCAGGATCTTGCCTCGTCTTCGCACATAAGAACACCATGCAGGCTACGTACATAAATCAGTCAAATCAGTCAAGGAATCAGAAAATGCAAAACAAACCACAAAGATCAGCCTCAAAGCCATCAAAGCACACAGTAGGCATTCACAAGCTAACCACATTTTCCAATGGGGCACAGGGAGACAGTATTTTAATCAAAACGAATCTAATTACAATTTTCGCCTAAAAACTAACACGAGGAAGAAAACGAAAACGGCGAATAGACATTCTTTAATTGGATGCAAGTAAACTCCCACATCCGTACATAACTAATGGTACAGAACTCCCTAAACGAACAGCATACATTCTCCGAAAGACAATTTAAGATAAACATAGTGCACTCGAGAGAAAGCAACTGCGACCATTAAGATCTACAACTAAAACACAGCCGAAACTACGCAATTCCAATCAACCATAACGCACAAACAACACCAACACTACAAAAAAAAGCCACCACCACGCACTGCGATGCGTGCTGTAATCACTCACCACCACTAACCGAAATCTAGCATGACAATAGTCCGACAGCAATCGTGAGACAGAACAACAGAGAAGAAAAAGCAAGTTACTCGCAACCAACACACATTATCACATCCTCACATCCAACCAATCAAGCTAACGTAAAACCACCAAGACAACACCCCCGCCCTTGAAATAGATCAACACACACAACCACAAAAGACCACCGCTCTGCTCCCAGCCACTGCGTCGCAACTCACCAAATCCACTCACAAAGACGACAAGGCGGTCGAACAGCACACCAGACAAACGATACCAAGGAGGAAGAAGAAATGCACCAACATGCAGAGTTAACATTTCTCCTTGCCTAAGCATAGACAATCGAATCAAACAACA
>SNQN01010262.1:0-22543 GCA_008642245.1 Bassia scoparia
AACTTGTTGGATATGCCAAGCATATGGTTGTAATAAGTATCTTACAAAAAAGAAAATTTTATAAAAGAAGGAAATTCGATAAAATAGAGTGAAACAATAATAAGAAAAAAATATTACAAGCCAATTATAAAAGACCTACTAATCTGTTAGAAAGGCCTCATATTTCCTGAAAAGAAAAGAAATTGTAAAATGTTTGGTCATGCGGAGAAATTAGTCATTACGCTGATATGAATTGCAAAAAGGAAACTCAAAATAATGCAAACCCTAGGAAGTTTGGATTACGTAGAAATACGGAAGATGAAGTCTAAACTAGCATTAACCAAATAATAAAAGGAAATCGAAATCAGTGAGGAGACAGTGAGGAAAATAAGAATTTGAAGAAGTAGTGTACAGGTAAGAAGTGATAACATGAAGAAAAATCAACATGGTCGGAAAACAATGTGCAAATTCTGATAGGAAGATGAGAAAGGGGATTAATATCAATTGGTCAACTAAAGTAAAGCTGAATATGCCATAAACGACGAAAGATCTGGAAATGAACAACATAGGATTTGATTTCCTAAATAACCAAGATAAAAATTTAAAACTTGCACTTGTCAAATTAAGAGCAAAACGTTGCGAAAAATGAAGAAGCATTTTATTTGAAGATTGTGAGGAAAAAAAAGCCGCTATTGATTAATATTATTAATTGGAAAATATCAAGAAACAATAACTGAATAAAAGAGCGAAAAAGGAAAAGAAAAAAGAATTATAACTATATCTGTATTGGGAGCTGTTCAAAAAAGTTTTAAACCCATTACAAGATTTCGGAAAGATATTAAATGTTTAAGCTTTGTTTGTGATACTAGCACAAAGAGTTTAAACAACAGTAATCAGTGGAGTAACTTGCAGTCTTAGCCAAGGAACGGTAGTATATTTGTGAACCACGTATTACGTAACTTGAAGACAGATATATCAAAAATATCTTGGGTATAAATTATTAACCGAAGGAATAAAAGATGCAGGGAACAAACCTATCCGAACTTCGATGGAAGGTTATATATTAATTAACCCAATCGGTGAATCACAACAAAGGTAAAAAGGTTTAATTGAACAAAATGTATGAAGGGGAATTAAAAGAAATATCAGACCATAAAGGTTGACCGCTAACAAGATAAATTAAAGAAAGAATGGCGAAACGTTATATAACCCCACAGTAGCCAATAAGGACGTAAAATTAGTAATTGGACGAAGGAGATTATTACCCCATGAAATGAATCCTATTCCCAAGTTCCAGCGGGAGTCTAAGCATGAGAACAAACAATTGAATAGGCAAAATTCTATAAAAATAGAAAGAAAAAAGCAAAATTTCTTAAAGGCAGGAGAAAGATTCGAAGATTAATAGAAGACTAAAAGAACATAAATCATATATCCAGCAGAGGCTAACGTAGCATACGATAAACTTACACCTATATAGAACTAGAGGAACCTTCTATATCAAAAGGAAAGAAAATGTTAAGAACAAGGAGAATTAGAGAACCTTCAAACATAGCATTGATGTTGCTTCAACTTCTTCTATAAATTTAGAGAGAACCGGGTGAAAAAGGAAAGTGGTAGGCTATATGACAAAAAACAATCAGCGAACCAGTTTATGAGAAGAAAACTTAAAGAATAGAAAAGTGATCTAAGATGACAGGTTACTAATGTGAATAGCATACATTCCATTAAGATATGTTTAGAGGATTATAATAAATATAATATATGCATTATCTTGATAAGTGGATGTTCAGTGTGTTTTGGAAAAAGGACATTATTTCCTGAAATCATATGGAAGAAAGCGAGAAACCTATGAAGTAAGAATTGCTGACAATTAGTTAATGTTTCATAGCGATATTAACTTGGAAAATTTGCCAATAGAAATCGGAAACATAACATGTACAATTCCTTGTATATGGGCAACTGATCAACCTTTCATGCTATGATTATTGGAAATATTTTCAAGATATATCTCCATGCGACACAGACTGTAATCAAATTAATAATTACTATTAATGGTCAGCAAATCCCATTAATAAAATGGCCAGAAGCATTTACTCACAAAATATGGAATTTAAGCGCAGCCAGCGTGTGATAGGGTAACTCCACACAACGAGAAAGTAGCATTGAGAATTTCTAAATGAAGAGGTGACTCAAAATGAAAATAACTTAAACAACAAGAAAAACTATGCAGGATTAGATCGACAAACCCTCATAGAGATTGGAAGAAGATAAGCGATTGCTAAATAGAATGACAGATCCCCAAAAGAAATATAGGGGTAGGCAGATGTTTATACCTATCAGGATATCCAAGAATTTGAAACAGATAAAAGAATTATTAAAAAAGAAAATTAATTAGGAACATAAGGTCTCTCATAACAGTCCAGCATCAGTTGGGGAAACCATGCAAAGAAAAGAGAGGCTAAGGCTCGAATGGTCATTAATTACAAAAGCTGAATGTAATACTGTGTTTGACGGATATATATTCCTAACTAACCGCTGTTGTTTAATAATATTCAGGGCGCATAACTTTGGTTTTCAAAAAGGATTGAAAGAGTGGTTTATTGGGCAAGTAAAAATGGAGAAGAAGAGTATTCCACCTAACGGCATTATGCCCCTCAGGCAATGAGATGTAGTTCATGCCATTTTGGTCTAAAAATGCACCTCAAATATTTCAAGAAAGGCATGGATACATATTTCAAGAACTAACCATTGTGTCTAGTCTACATTGATGAATATTAATATTTTCCAAAACCGTAGAGCAGCCATAAAAAAATGAAATTTGGAAAAAGCAGTTTTAACACAGAAAAATGGGCCTCCAAAACATGGAATAATTTAGGAAAGATAAAATGTGTCTTTGCTAAACAAGAAATGTAATTTTTGGTTTAGAGATAAAGGCAGGGCAAATCATTTTTACAAAAAACATCCTTGAAAAATGAGAAATTTCGTGATAAAAAGAAGACCGGAAACAACTAGAAAGATTTCTTGGTGCCTAACGTATCTTCTGATTTCTTAAAAATCTTGCTTTGTTAAGAAAACCATTACAAGGGAAATTAAAGAAAGATGTTCTGTGAAGCTTGGTCCGATAAAGAAACTAAGATTGTTCAAATCTAAAAAGTTATGTAAAAACCTTCCAGTATTACATTTACCCAATTAGATGATGATGAATAATCCAGAGACTGATGCTAGTAATGAAATCATTGGATGCTATATTAAAATAAAAGAAGAGAAAAACGTATGCAGGTATAGCAGTGGAAGTTATCAACAAAGCCGAATTAACTTTATCCTACAATGCCCAAAAAGAAATTTTAGCAGTTATAAGAGGAATGAGAAATTCTTAATCTCTTGGCTCCTACATTTCTTATAAGAACGGATTGCAAAGGGTTAGGTTTTGTTTAAAAAGAAACCTATCAATATTGCAAGCGCAAGGGAGACTCCTGTTGGCATTATGGCCTTAACCAATTCTCTTTCAATGTGAACATTATACAGGGTTCAAAGAATTCACTAGCAGACAGCCTAAACAGAGACTTGCCTAATGAATTAGCGACATCAGCCTGAAGCCAAAGAATGTCTATTGGCCAAAAAGAACAAGAAAAAACCAGTCAAGAGTTCTTACACCAATGGTGATGGAACATCAACAGTATTAAGGAAACAAATGAAGAAAATTGGTGAGGGTTCTCCCACCAACAAGCTTTGATGCGGTCTTAATAGCAGCATCAAAGTCTAGATCTAGGAAACTTTTCTATAAGAGCTTGCCATCAGGTTATTAAGAATTCTCCATAATAGATTGTTTGCAATAACCTACATGGAAATTCCTGATTTACATAAAAATATTAAAAGAAAAGAGTTCATGACTTCACAGTGGTACTTGAAGTCGCTTCAAGAAGCTATAATTTTATGAAATACATCTTATGGGTCAACATATGAAGTTCCAAGGTACTCTGGAGTAGCAATGGTGATAAATCCAAATCCAATAATGATAATGGAAGAATGAGTAGCTGGATTATGCGGACGAGCAAAATGAAAGCCTGAATTACGGCATTGATCATGTTCTATTGCACCCTTTTCCGAGATGTATTTTCTATGAAAATCATGCACTAATTTCCAGAAGTATATATTTAATTAGAGTGATAAGTACGACACGAAATGGTTATATCTCCACTTGAAGTCAATGTGCCAACTATAAGACACAGAAAAAAATTAACCCTCCACATTATTTAATAATTTGGGTACTGAGTGAAAACTTAGTGACAATATGCAGAGACAAAGACGAGGTTAACCAGTTCAGCGAAGAGCAATTGGATTCTTCTAC
Source organism: Bassia scoparia (assembly GCA_008642245.1). Taxonomy (NCBI): domain Eukaryota; kingdom Viridiplantae; phylum Streptophyta; class Magnoliopsida; order Caryophyllales; family Amaranthaceae; genus Bassia; species Bassia scoparia. Next base: position 4,328 of record SNQN01010262.1, read on the forward strand.
ATTTCTCAATACATAATCAGGCGTTGACACAAAAAGGAGAAAATCCGCCGATTAAATATTGCGAGTAGGGAATACCATTGTAACCCACAGGAGAGCATGCTTATTATCAGAAGGCATAGTCCATGGTGAATCCAATTCATGAACTACTTGGAATTGTCCGAAGCTGGAAATCTTCCATTGAAGAAAAGACTACTTACTAGATAACTTTTCTCACATGGGATGATCATACACTGCCAGATATTTGAAGATGACTTTCAAGACATGAGTTGATGACAAACCACCTCCATAGAAATTGGAATCCAATTTGGAGATGAAGGAGTGCAAGAATCTCGATGATGACCCTAGACCCGGAAGCATGTTGAATTATTCTAAGCTTCGCCATATTGTACTTCCTTTCAGCTTTGTAAGAATAAGTGTGGTGAAGTATTATTTGCTTTTTATCGGGTCCAAAGGGTAAAGCACCATTTAAGATGCTATCGAAAGAGCATCCAGGTGCTAGATTCTCTATAAATAGGAATCATTAAGGCATGGAAGGGCAGACTGTGAGGAAATACTAGAGTGAGAAACTCAAGTCATCTAGAGCTAAATTGCCTTAAGAGAAAGATAGGATTTCCATCTCTCTAAAGACAAAACCTCTAAGAGCTTGTTCTGAGTGTTTAAGTTTGTAAGCCTTTCAAATTTAATAAAAGTCTTTCTTTCAGAAGGAACGTTTACCTTTGAAACCTTATATCTTGAGCAAGTATATTTTTCTGTTTAACAATCCATCATCCATAAACAAAATATAGAAAGAGATTACGCGTCTAACGTAGAAACGAATAGATTCTGTGCTGATGCCTATCTAAGGAAGGCGGTCGAGGTTAGCCACCTTTTGTAAAGGCCGGAAGCTAGGAAGAACTCCGGAAGTTCCATGTCCGTACTAAGTTCAGGTATCGGTCAAACTCTCTACTATATTATGTTGCGAAGCATGGTGGGCTGATAAGCACAGGAAATATAATTCATGATATAAGTAGTAGAACAGTATACTATACCATAAAACATAAGAGTTAATCACAGTGTTTAATACTTTCTTAATTATATTAAGAACCTTATTTCATGTTATTAATATTCCAATATTTAGTATTACTCTCTTGCATTTACTAATATCATATATGGTATTTTATTAAAATAATCGTGTTAGTTAAAATCGTAAAAGCAAAGGACAAGTTGCAAATAAAAAATAATAAAAATTGCAAAACTGCATGGATATCTATCCAATCCATTCACTGGATAACTAAGGCAGTCCCCAAAATCAATTCCAACATTTCAATATGATTTATTTTTCTTAATTAAATAAACTATACTTATTAAATTATTTTGACTAAAAACCTAACCCGCTTTTTGCAGTCTGTTTCGTGTCGTGTCAATTTTTCCAGCCTTATATATCATATATAGATCAATCACTCAATGTACACAATGCAATAATTGCAATAAAATGTTAATTAAATACTGTGCAAACACGATATAAATCACAATTTCCATCCCAAAACACTCGAGAACACAATTCTTTCTACTATATTTATGTTTATATCATTCATTTTTTTTGTTTCCCTTATAAATGAGCCACAAGGCAGTAAATATTAAAAATTAAAAATGGAGATATTTCTACTGTGGCTATAAAGTTCTGTACGGAGTAATTTAATTACTAAGCTAATGTCTCGATCATCAGTATTAATTGTATCCGTAATGTATTTAAATATATGTCTATGATGAGCAATATTAATGTAAATGACATTACTTCGTATTAAATTCAACTTATGCAGCATCGTTTGCACAAAATACTAGTTAATTATCTAAGGGAGAGTGTATTGTGTCAACTGATAACATTATGAATATCAAATATGCATCAAAAACAACTTTGAAATACTCTTTTATGACTTATGAATATATTACTTCATCACAAATTAAATGACTGAAACGAACACATTGTTTTATCACCCATGATTTATTCATCGTTGTCGAAAAACAGTAATAGTAAACAAAATCAATGAACTTCATCACTTATAAAATGAAAAGTTTAAGTATATAAAATGATCAATGGAGCAACAAAATTTGTAAAATTCTGCATGAAATCATAGATTAAAGGAGTTGTTAGATTCAACTACTACTCCACGACTAGCTTAAGTATAATTTTACGCATAACATGTTCATCATACATGCATTAGAGATTAATCTACTACTCTTAGGACAACATATAGAAGAAAAAAAATTAAGCATTGTGTACTTGAGTGCTTTTGAATTTGGGGAGAAGTGTGTTATATATAGTAGCATTGTAAAATTGTATTTTAGTGTCTAGATTCATCACATCTGTGTATAGGAATATATGAGTAGATTGACATATAAGATGTCAATTAATGATCATCATAACTAATGTCTAGGTTAATTATATTATGCATTTGATTGCATTGATATTAAACGCTAAACAATTCTTTTAATTTTGCAACTCTTGAAGAAAACATGACTGTTAATTAGCAAACGATATTTTGGCGTTTCTTAATGTAATTTTGATAAACTTAATGCACAATATCATTTGATTGATTGAAAAATGTCATAGCGAATTTCTACCTATAGCCGACATGAAACACCTGCCGAGCAGCAGACATCCACCAAGAAAAACTAATTAAACCCTCATCCTTATTTGACAGCTCTACCAAAAAGAGTGCAACTTACGCAATTCTACCTATAGGCGACACTGGACACAGACCTATTACTAACACATAGAAGAAATTAGAATGAACAGGGAAATAACAAATTTTAAGGGTGCTATATGATGTCTAAACCGAGTTGCTAAGGTAAATAGAGATGGCATTACATCGGTCTAAAGTACTACTCGTGAGTCCAAATGTCGTCACATATGACACTACCCACCATGCCTTCCATGTGGTAACCAAGCCAACCATGGCTAAGAAAGCTATTTAGCAATAAGAAGGAACAGCATGGAACTAGAAAAAAGATCTGCTACTATATACCTTTACCAATGCAATTCCTACTCATGGTCTAAAAACTGTTACCCAAGCACTTTTCAAATACCCAATACTTTTACAAAACCAACTTATACCATTAAGTTCTCAAATCAGCTACCATAACCAGCTAAGGCTAACTCACAAAAAGACATCCCCGAAAGTTGAAATGAAAAGGTTAATAACAATGAAATCGTATCAAAAGCAAGCACATGAAGCGATTATTGCAATCATTTCTATTAACAAACCTAGTATGTGGCCCGGTGCCAATTACACCCGGTCAATTAATCATTATAAACGTTAATTCGGACATAAATTTTTAATATGAATTGCTAATTTTTAAATTTATCAATTTCACACAAAGGTGATGAATCTTGTGCATGCAATAGCAGGTAGAAAGGTTACATAATGTTGAAGACATATGAAATGGATGTAGGTAAGGAGGGAGTGAAGGTACTGCCGGATTTTTGACGCAACATTTAGTGAAAAAGAGCAAGTTGAGAGTCATCGATTTACGTCACAGTTCTCACCCGCAACATCTACTATATCATAGGATATGAATAACGTAGGTACTCCCTATGCAAGTTGTTATTAGCATATTTCAGGCATTATTTGACAAATGTAAAATCATAGTCCACTGCAAGAAGGTACAAATCAAAGAGTATAATAAATGATTTAACAGGAAAGTAACACTTACATAATTAAATGAGCCAAAATGGAGCAAAAAAAAAACGTAGTTTTACATAGCTCATTGAACCAGTTCATAGAGATAAATTTGCTACCATATATCGATCAAAGAGTTCAAGATCATACAAAAAAATTATGCGTAAACAAAAGCCTCTTGGCCTTCCGAATAATAGAAACTCAACCCACTAATCACTATTGTCCCTTAACTCACTTCAAACCTGAAACGCACAAAAATTCATTCATCGACAATCAAAAATCAATACAACAAATAAACTCAATCACATAATTAGTTATAAATAATAATTATTTATTGAACGGTTCTTTACCTAATCGTTTAATTACCACTTTACAAATAATTTGATTGATTATAATCACCAAAAGATTCGAATTTTTCCAAGCAACGCCATAATAAAGTCTTTTTCAAAATGACGATTCCCTTATCACTAAGTATAAAGCTCAATTGTTCGCAATATATTGGCCACCTTCATGGCATACTTATTTCCAGGAAAAAGAACCAAAATATTCAAATAAAGAACCAAAATATCCAGACAATAATCAGATCAATTATAAAGTTAACAGATCTGCCATCATAAACTTACCAATTTTGATCAAACAGTACTTAGAAACCGTAATGAACCAACATTAATTGCAATCTGTTCACTCAAAGCGTGCAACTGAAAAACACAACATTTAACAATCTGACAACATACAACCACACGAGAGAGAGCGCGTGCACACACACACAAAAACACGCAGAGTATAGACATTGAAAGCAATGTCATTTCTTAGAATATTACACAATAGTCCATGTACATATTTAATTGTCTCAGGCAATGTGATACCGCTAATTTATGGCATATAAATGTGCACTTCTATTCGTCAATAGAATTCCCTGAAAAGAGGTGTGGAGAAGAACAAGGAAATTAAGATGTAATTCTTCAACATCGTTTTAGTGCTAATACCAGCATCAGGACCTCAAGAAAAAAGATGAAAGCAGTGCAATCACTTTCCAATACGAGGCCTGCAAATGAAGAGCCAGATCAATAGCCATTGAAGTATTTAAAATCACCACACTTATTTATGAGATAACAACAAAGTACACAAAAAAAAAAACGATATAGACAAAATGTGAAGATCAAAAAGGAAGAATCAATATTAAAAATACATTAAAAAAACAAATAGGGAAATCGCAGATCAAACAGAAATCAATACAAAAAAATGGTAAAAAAAATGGAAAAAAGAAATCAGAAGAATGATGATAAAAAACACGAAAAAATAAAACCAAAATATAAATCAAAAGAAAAAATCGTTGGTAAATATTTGATTGATAAATGTAAAGTAAATTTTGAATAAATTTATGCAAAATATATTTGATTGTTAGTAATATTCATAGCTAATTTCCTTTTGTTTCAAATATAGTGACTCAAAAAGATTTTAGCATCTGATTGTATTTTATGTCTTTAACTTAACTTGTTAAAAAGTTTTGACTCATTTTATAAAATCTACACTATATTAATTATTAAGGGCATATAGTATTATTCATTAGGGGGACGAACGCAAGCTCCCCTTGGCTTATATAGAAGAAAATATTCCTTCTCATTCTGTATTTCATAAGTTATTTTTAAATCACTATAATAACTTAATTAGTAGTGTACTCCGTTCTATAGCAGTAATGAATTTAAATTTTCTATTTTTAATATCCCACAAATTACTTACTGATATTTCAAACATAAGATACAATATTGTCTTTCATAAAATAGAGATTGTAAATATTTCCTAAAAAACTACATCCACAATATAAAAACAGGCCATCCTTAATATAATACTTCGTCACATATCAAACTGCGAAAATACAGGAATTAGTTTTAAGCGGTAAAATGTTCTCAAAACATACACATTAATTGGGTGGAAAGGACCGCTTTTTGTTCCTTTGCTCTATGCTAGTGATTTTTCTTTGGTGTCACAAGGTTAAATTGTAACGTAATAGTATATGAATTGTATACGTACGCACTCCAGATATGAATTGTACAGATATTCACATTTATTACTGCTATAGCTGATATGAATTGCAATTGCATGATGGATAAAAAATATAAAAAATGCCTGTTGAATCAAGATACACTTTATACAGATGAAGTATCTCTTGGTATAAACCATGTAACCACCCTGACATGTAATAATTTATAAGATTTTTGTTAAAAACAATTTAACAAAACAATAATTTGGTTAATATTTTAGCATCTTTTTAAACTATGTGTGTTTTACAAAATAGTAAAAAATTTGCAGTGATTTATATACGGAGTAACTACTTGCCATTTGTATGTTGATCGATATTTATACTGATTCCTTGTCGATTGTTGCAATAATTTTCTCTTTGAAAACAGTGCATTAGTTGTAACAGAGATCGATCCCATAGCAGACCTGTTCGGGACCTAACAAAACCATTCTCCAACGCAAATTAGTTCCCAAAGTCACATGCATGCTTGTGGAGATTGTAGACTCCCAGACTGCCTTGCACATGTAAACAAGAAGACTGTTGTTGTGAAATGAAGAATGGTTCAGTGACTTGTCTACGAATATATTAATTAAATAAAGATCATTTTTCTTCTTGAATTATTTTTGTGTTTTTATATTATAATAAAAAGAAGCTTGAAACCTAATACAATATTTTTAATTTGATTGATAAACCCTTTTTCCCCTATTGAACGCACAAAGATAGATGATAAAATTTGATAATTAGACCAACGATTGGAATAACCAACTCGTACTCATATGTCATAGATCGAACCACGACCAACCCAACCTTACCCACACTGGATCCTTAAGGCTTTAAACCCATGCTGCCAAACAATCTAGTAATATCCATCACAAGCAGACAAAGAGGAGATAGTTCTGTCCATGATGATCTTACTTTAATTTGCAAGACCCTCATATTCCGATTTGGATCCGGAATAATAATTAAAATGCTGTGCACTGTAAAATTGAAACTTTGAGTCTCCTAGTTGCCATTGTTTGATCAAACTAAGTCATTTTCCGTCGAAGACCGTCTTGTTAAAATTTTTCTTTAATTTTGTATTAAGAGGATTAAAATTTAATTTATATTTTTAACGACAATATAAAAGATCGAGGACGTTTTACCGTGTTGCCCGGTTCCACCAACCGTCGTTGCGATTATCTTTGCCCATTTGCTTTCTTTGTGCCGACTTTTGGCTTTTAGGATTTGAGGAAGAAGGACTTCTTCATATTTATACTTCATACTTTGTAATCTATCAACCCTAAAATTCGTTTATTCTTCATCTTCTCTTTCCTCTCTCTTCTCTTACTTAATTTAGTTTTAGCAATTTCTTCTCAAAATATTTTAGTTTAATCAATTGTAGTTTAAATTTGTAATTCAAGGTTGTAGTTCATAACTCAAGTTCAAGCAATTCCTATCATTCAAGAGTCATTCCTCCATTGTTGAAGCTTTATTGTAATTTCTAACCTTACTCTTTAATTTCATAAATATAGTTGAAAAACTCCAAAAATATTTGCTCTTGTTGATTTATGTTTGTTTAAGCTTTGATTATTACTTGTAATCTTTGTAATTATGTTTGTAAGCTTTAAATTTGTTTTTTCCATGATGTGCGAGTAGTATTTTTTTGGGGTTGGGTGAAGACCCAATCAAGCCATGATTGATGAAATTTGGGAATTTTGTGTTTAATTTGAGTAATCATTTGTTTGATTAAGTTTTAGTTAATTGCATTTGTGATTTGGTGGCCACAAAATACTTGTGCTACTATTCCTAATCTTGCATAGAAAAATCATAAAGTTAGGAAGTAGGCTTTTGCTTAGTTGAATAGATTGAACATGGCTAGTTGAGTTTGGTTGCTTGATTTATTGGTTGTGATTGCCTTTAATTAGTGTAGGAGGGAAACCCCAACTACATGTGCTTATGCCTTCTTTTATGATCGAAAGACTTAGAGAGGAGTAGGAATCCCATTCTCGACCTTAAATTTTGTGACTTGCTCTAATTAGGTGTTCAGTTGAGGAATCATGCATTTGGCTTGTAACTTTGAGAGAAGTCTTGTCAAGTTCCCCAATCGATTACTCGATTTATCGCTCTTTTGTCCATGATTAATTGGTTTATTGGCTTGGTTGGCGTCGAATCTAGGGCTGTCAATTTGGTTATCGAGCTGATTATTGAACTGAAATACTTCCTCCGTTTCATTTTACTAGCAACTTTTGCCATTTAGGGAAATATCATATTAATAGCAACTTTCATTTACTTTCCATCTCTAGTAAACTTTTTAGTTTGAAAMGACCAACTTACCTTTACTAAAAAAACTTTAAACATGATTGTATACCTTTTCTCTCTCTTAATTAGTAATGGCAATATTGTCTTTTGCACTCCATATACACAATTTGCCAATTTCGCCTAGGAGTCCGAGCCCACTTGAAAGTTGCTAGTAAATTGAAACGGAGGAAGTAACTGAATTAACGGAACTGAAATGAATTGTAACTGAATTTAACTAAACTGTATCAAACTGAAATTGAATTGAACTGATAATATAAAACTGAAACTGAATTGTAACTGAACTGAACAAACTGAAACTGAAATTAAACGTTTGAAAACTGAAATTAACTGTTAACATAAAACTGAAACTGAAATTAACTGAACTGAGATTAACTGAAACTGAACGTAACTGAACTGTACACAACAAGAAAATTGGCTTCGGCTGACCACACTTACCGACCGATTTTCGGTCGGTAACAGGGGTTATCTTTTCGGTCGGTATATTTTTTATGGGATAAGTAAATTGTTTTACAACAACCTGATGTTTTATGAAACAATTGTATTGTTATATTACAATTTTATTGTTTTATGAAATGGCCGGTAAATTGTTTATTATCAAGCATATATAATATATTTCTTGCTTGTTACTTTCTTCACCCATCAAACCTTTGTGTGTGTGTGTGCTGTACGCATGCGCGTGCCATGTTTCTCGCTGTAAGTTTTGACTTGGTAAATTAGTCGAACAATCAGCTTACTTTGATTTTGGACTTAAGCTTGGTAAAATTAGTCAGCTTTCTGTGATGGAATGCATGACATTTGTTTTACATTTATTTTCTTCTGTGGCTTCAAGAAATTTGTTAAGGTCTTAGTAAAATAAGTTTAATCCTTAAGAAATTTGTTAAGGTTTCAGTAAAAATAAGTTCAGTTCAGCAAATATAAATTCAGTTCAATACAAATAAATTCAATTCATCGAAATTCAATTGACGAGAACAGTGACTTAGTAGCGAAAAAAAAAAGATTTATAAGACTTTTCCGTTTGTGCGTTATTGTACACTTGCTATAAGCACTAAACCATGCATGGACATTCCTTCACTTGTTATAACTTCAACACTTATTGGTATCATTATAGATTTATAGTAACAGTTAGTAACTAGTGCATTCATAGAGCAAACTGCATAAAAACTAAAGGACAATATACTAAAATTGGATTAAAATTAATTGACAATATACAATATATACAGAAAAACCAATGGACTATAAGTAAAGTGTTAAAAGCATTTAAAAAGCTCAACAAAAGAGTCATTATGTGGTATACAATGTTAGAATGGGAATATCGTTTGATGTGAAACGCAAAAGCATTTAATGTTTAKTTTTCTGCACATGCYATTGTTCTTGTTGATAGGAGGAACTATATTTGTATCAAACTTGGTGGGATAAGGGAGTGTTATATGACAATGATTTTCTGGTTCACATCAGATGGGTTGGGTGAAATGTGTTTCATAGGAGGGATCGGAAATGACCATTAAAGGAATGATTGGTTCTATCGCTATAGCCAGAGGAGGAGTAATGACTACGCGTAGACCATTGAGGATGATGAAGTTTGACCAGGGAGTAATTCTTGGAGTCATACATAAACCTCTTTTGTCATTCAATTTTCCATGAGCATATCTTATTATAAAGGATTGTGTAATGTACAATTTTTGTACCAAGTAATTTAATCAATGTTAATTAGTCTGTTATGATTATTATCAATGTCTAAATAATTAATTACTATTATTTGTGTTGTAGGCTCGTTGTACTTACATGACAATTTCGTATTTTAACCAAAAAGTGTCGTGGAAGTTATCGAAGAACCATAGGTAAATGGATAATTAAACTCCATTTGTTTCATCCCTTACAATTTTCATAGACAAATATATCATAATCCACCAATAAAGATAACCTCACAATTAACATTTAAACTCCGCTTGCAAGATTTATGTAATGTCTAATATTACAATCCTGAGCTGGATCGGACAAGGAGAGTGGTTAACCGGGTGAAAAGTTGAATAAAACAAAATTAAAATATTCTGTTAAAATTTGTGTAATAAAGTAGTGTAAGCAAGGACTTTAATTATAAAGTTCACATCCTGCTTACTTGGTGATCTGGAACACGAAGAAACAATCGTGTTTGAGCAACGTGGTATTAGAATGGAAAATTCTTTGATGGTCTTTATTTAAAAGACCACCGAAGTCAATGAAAGTCAATTTTTTAAATATTATTTGTTTATTTTTTGGTCATATCCATAAATTTTAAGGTTAGACTTAATAAACTCAAAAATTTGAACTTCATACAAATTCTAGATTTGAAGGAAATATAATGAGTAATTCATTTTTTATTGAAAGTAATTAAAAGTAACATAAAAATATTATTACATGTTTATAAATTTTAATTTTAAATAAAAAAATCACTTTGATGGTACAAATTTGTGTACAAGTAGAATAGTTATTGATTATTTCAATCAATAGTAATACTCCGTACTTCCTTTGTTATTATATATGTGTACTTTTGTCTATATTTGTGTATGTGTACTTCCTAAAATAAGTTTTAAATTATTCATACAATTTTCTTTTCGGACAATATGTTTTTCTTTTTTATTTTTTTTTAAAAAACGAAGTCATCATCAAAGCGTGAGTGTGAAAACATAATTAAAATGATAATTCCAAAACAAAGAAAGGAGATACTATAGGACTACTTATCTTTGATGGTAATCTATATGATAATCAATCCAACAATGTCGACAATAGCAAATTCGAAACACAGGGAGTCGACAACAACAGGGAATTCGATCAATAACAGGGAATTCGACAACAAAAATTCGATCAACAACAATTTTCGACCAATAGCCATAAAAATTCAGAACAGCAGGTGGCAGAGGAACAACAACAAATTCCAATCTAGTGAGGGAGTTTGCAGGGAGTTCGATCGTCGTGGTGACAGTGATGGTGGCCTCCTGTGAAGTGACTCAGAGTGACTCCATCTTGGGTTGTCCAGCAAACGACGACGGCGCGAATTGACAACCTGGAATTAGCATTACATGATCGTCCTTTGCTAAAAGTAATTGGACACAAGCTAGATTGTCCAGCTTAGTGATCCCCTTGTTCCAAGCTACACGCATCCCCATCAAAAGAGCTAAAAGCGCTCCTGCGTGGCACCTTGAATTTCATTTTTTTTGTTACGGTTTTTGAAAGTATTTTAGTGTAAGAGTTTTTAAGAGTCTAAACTACAACCATAGAAGTGCTCTTTTTTATGTCTGTTTAAAGTGTCCTGTACTTTTAAGGATTTCTTAGGTATTGGTTCATCAATAGCTTAGAATGTGATATTACGTCTTTTGAATTCGAATGGTGTTCAGGTTTAATCTGCATATAAGATGAAGAAAATTGACATTATACTTAGTCACTATACTACTTGTCATCTGCAATCCTCGTTCAACTTTTGCTTCTATTTTTCATTTATGCGATTCCAATTTTACCTTCCTTATTTATCTTTTAGAATCAACGTCTTTATTTATTTTATTTTTTGGAAAGCAGAATCAACTCTTTTTTAAAGCTCCAAACATTGCCAAACACAATTAGGCTCCAAAGCCATGTTCCGGTAAATATTCATAGAAGATTTCCCATCTCCAACCTTGATTAACTTCCCACATTTCATGCACAGTGGCTCCCAAGATGTTTAACGGAATTTCCTTCGTGGCTAGATCAAATAAAGGCACATCACAATATTCACAAGCCCACTTATGGGCCCAAAAAAGTGTAGTACGACCATTTTGAAAGAAAACAATGTTTACAAAGTGGGAAAAATCCAGATCAAATCCAAACTAGTAAAGATCAAAACAAAAAAACCTCAAAAAAAATACAAGTAAACCAAAGGCTACAACATCCAATATTCATATCACTACAAAATCAAAGGGGGCGAAAGGGATTAAACTTGCGTCACCCACATGTTCAAGGGATTTTGCACGTCAAGACGCTTTGGTTTCACCGTTGACCACGCCGCACTATCATCTTCAAGGAGTGGACATGGGACTAGAGTTCCATCCCACATCGGAAGTTGAGGAGAACGAAGTCTACTATATAGAGTAGATTTATACCTCAATCTAGTAGAGGTCTTGTGGGTGAGTAACAAGCCCACTCCAAAAACAAATCTTTGCGGGCTAGACCCGAAGAGAATAATATGTACTAGTGGGCTCCTGTTCACACCAAGGGGGGTGTTACAAGAATAAACAACCAGGTAATTATTTTTGGCAAAATGGAATATATCCATTTTTGTCAATCGCACTCTTCTGGGAGTGTGCAAATGGAGGTGATAATTTTGAATTATGTCAAGCACTAAGATTTATAAATAAAATATATTTATCAATATGTCAACGTATATCTAACAAGTGTTGTATGATATTAATCAACAATTAGAATAAAATTGTTCCACAAGGTATGTTTTTAAAAGAAGTTCAACTGCGAAAATAAAAAAAATAACTAAATACTAGTAATTAATATTTAAGGTCCTTGGAAGCTAAGCTTTTGCTTGATTTTAGTACTCCAAGCTTATTCTGATGATTTTTGTGGAGCATCTCCAATCTCAACATTTTCACCATCATCATTGTGTACCTTGTAAAACTAATATAACGTCAAAATATGAAAATTTGAGAATATAAATCACATTTTATAATCTACTCATATTCATATATAGTGGAGGAACAACTCAAAGACTTAAGCTAGTAATTTTACTTTGGTGGTCGTACTAACCAGCACGATAGCACCACACACAACAACAACAGTAACAACAACAAATATAATATGGCAAAGGTATATACACAAARAAGTAACCACATCCAAATTTTGGGGGTTATTCCCAAATTTTCTGAATCCCTCCATTCTAAGTAAACCGTGAATACCATACACATCACTCTTTTTCACACTAAATCCATAACCTTGTGGCCTTTCCAAAATATAATCTTTTCCATTCAGTTCAATCTGAAACGAAGAAAATTAAGCTACCAATGACTATTTTACTATGTAATCTATGCATGTCATAAAATGTGAAAATTATAAAGCAAAAAATATACGTATGATTGAAAATATAGTTTGGAGGATGTATAACAATAACCTGAAAAGTCCATTTTCAATTCAAAAGAGACGTTCCGAGCCGTCCGAATATCCGAGCTTTAACATTTCTAGCCTAGCCTTTTACATAATTGTTTATTTAATCAAAATATAAAACAGAATTATTTTAAATAAAGTGGCTAGAAATTAATCCTACTAAAATGAAATAATTATCGATTGAAGTTAAAAAATTAAAAAATTTATTGAAGTGTAAATATACATTACTACTAATAAGAATCCAATATCCTAGTGTGCACCATCAACAGCATCATCCTATTCTGAACATCTGTAAAAATTTAGTTTCAAATCCAATTATAAACAAAACTATTGCAACTAGGCAAAAGTAAATTTCTCCCTGTAGAACATATTCACATCTCAGCGAAACTCACCATCCTTATCATCTCTATCTACATTGCCACACTGTAAAAGACAATCTAATGACCATTAGCAAGTATGTCTGAGAAGTGAGAAGACTGAGAAAATATTTCTATTGCTAAATAATTTTTTTCATAAACTAAAATAAATGTCCAACAAGTTATAGGCGAAAAAACCGGGAACTCAAGTATACTTAAGACTTAATCGGGCTACTCTGTGATTAGCAGTCTCCACAGCGTAACACTGAGTATGCTAATACAAAAAAAAATTCTAACTCATGATAGTGTACACTTTTGGCTACTTAACGGGGTGATAATTTATATCTACTTCTTCTACTATCCCAAATGAACACTTAAACCATAACTAGAAATGATGTGGGAACTTTCTGCTCGTATTCATGAACCACTTCAATTATAAGCTACTTGCACTCCACAATAGAAGATCGTTAAAAAACCAAATAGATGCATTAGAAACAATGAATGAAACAATTGAGTGAGATCCTAGTACACTACATTTAAACCATATATTCGATATGCAGTACGATTTGTGAAGTTCCAAATTATGAACGAAAGAATTGTAATTTCAAAGCGCGCTTAACACAAAACTAGAACTTTAGAATTGTTATAAGCCTTGCTCTTGAATTTCAGAGTTTGAGATGTCCAGGGGAAGGTAAGATTAAGTAGAGGGTTGTAGTCAAATATAAGTTCATTTTTTTTATGCTTTATATTTATTTCATCACTAATTATTATTTCTTCATTACTAATTGCCAATTTACTTGAATACATTCATTTTTCAATTTAGTAATAAGTTGAGGACATTATACACATTGAAACTAGCTTTGTATTGTTCGGCTGAGAAAATAGGTATGATTCCATATAGATTGCTCCATAAGCAATATTTTTCCATGGTAGCAATGTTCTAATCCATTCAGAGTTTGTCCTTCTTTCTGAGTTCACCAATCCTATTAGATATAATATTTTTTATATTTCTTTCCGCCTAACTTTTCTCTCCGATAGTTATAATTATTCTATAATTTTCTAATTTATATTCTACCTGAATCTTTACTCATAAAATTATTTTAATCATGCAGATATAATAATCTTTAAAATTACGCTTGACATATGAAATACATAAATGTATAATATACACTATCGAAACATAACTTTTATAAAAAAATACAAAGATAATAATACTGTTCAGTCGAATGTCTAACCCCCTAGAACCGATTATTTCTTTGCAAGAAGGGTTCCCGTTATTCTTATAGTTACAAGGATTTAAGATTATATAGTTCGTTATATCATAGCGACAAAAGATAACTTCCCTAAAAGGAAATATCAGATCAGAAATTATACCAAGAAAGTCTGAATAGTTGACCTTCTGTTATCATTACGATTAATTATATGTTCTATCTTATATAACTTTATGTCTGGAGCTTGCTATAATGTTTAGTCCATCCTTTTTGGACCATATAGCTATGTTAGATATATCATCAAACAACTCAGGATCGATAGTAATCAAAATGCCAAAAGGAGCAACTATGCGAAAGGATATGCAGAAGCACTAAACTATCGATGATGATTTTCTTTGTAATCAATTAGCATTGTCTCGACCATTAATGCCTCATTCTCACACATTCCATCTCTTGAGCTTCGTATCTATACGCGATAAAATTCTCACCCTACTACACGACGTCATAATAATTAAACAAGGGATAGTTTTCATAATCGTTAGTAATATGTATCACTGAGAAGTCATAATTATAACGGATATAGCTGAAAAGGAAGGCCCGCAATAAAATATAAGCAATATATCAATAACACCATTTAGACATAGTGAAGTAATTTTAAACGATAGTCAAAATAAAATGTAGGCGAAGCTTGAATTAACTGTTGTCTCTGTTTGAGAAATGAACGAAATTATTAAAAAGAGATAGCATGGATACAGAAGGGACAGATCACATAATTTGTTGGCCCTTTTTCTTCGGCCTATTATCTAAACCCTGTAATTCTATTGACTCGACTGATATATTAAAATAAACTTAGTAATGAAACACATGCTAACATCATCCGAAGGGAAACATATGATTCCCATGTTCATTCATCTTCAATTCCCACTCAAAACGCAGTTTGCTCCTTCTCAATATGATGTGCAGAGAATATGCATTAAGAAATATGATTAGATAGTACCAAGCTCACATGGTTCAGAACATGCAATATTAAGAAAGGTACTGCCCCAGAGAACAAGTCTGCAATTTATAATATAACATGTTATTACTTAATAATGGAAATAGATATAACGCGTCTACGATCAACCAAATACTCACCTCAACTATACAGACTCTCTTCCTCATATAAAAATAACTAGATACACTCCAAAAAAGATACAAGGAATTAAGACATTCGACATGCCTGTTAAATAGTCATTCAAATGAATGGATTCTCTGTCATGGATGTTGAGCACTCTATTGAAACAGACCTTTTGAATCCATAAGTGGAAGTCTTCAAGGAGTATTATCCTCCTATAACTCACAACACATTTGGCTTATCAACAAACAAGTGCCCTGTGAGTTCTAACAAACCTGCACCAATTTCGTCAATTAAAAAATTATGACACATCAAAACCGAAAGAAATATAAACTCCTTACATGTAATTAATCACATTGAATTAAATAAACTCGAATGTAATGAATGCAAAATATTGTGATCCAATCTAAAAACTAAAAAAATAAGCGCATACGATCCTCCCGATCATACTGCATTGAAACTCAGTGTTATGTAACCTTATTGCTTCGTAAAACAGATGGTAATTTAATCTCTCCTGAAATCTTGTTTTAGAGAGATCAATCATATACCTTCATATATAATCATAAAAAAACTTAATCCCAAAACTATATACAGACCGCACATAGTGGTCTATAATTGTTCACGAAACTAACATGAACTACAAACAACAACAAACACCGTGATACTGTGAACTAAAAAGAGAAATGAACAAATTAAAAAAAGAACGAAAACCTGGGCATCATTGTAAATATTATACTAGTGCATTGTGCACAATAACTAAATAGGAATTTGCTTTGTCTCTTTTAAATATTGGATAGTATTTATTCAGTCGAAATATCGATCAACGAGGCAAAGCTCAAAATTAACTATAGTTTTCTCAGATATTAACTAACTAAGTCATATTAGAATTTGTTGTGATAATATCGACAAATTCGAAAACTAATTTTAGGGTTCGATTAAAAAAAAGAATTAGCTACAATTAAACCTACATAAAGAAGTAATCTTCCTAATTTGTAAATCATCGTTATATATAGAATTTCAGATAAAGTTGCATCAGTGCAGTAAAGCAATTTGTAGAAACTCTGGAAAAATGAAGCCTATCCATTATCTAACTAGTAAATAACTCCATAACTATTGTAAATTTCAGATAAATACAATATTACTATGGTAGTAGAACTTATTCAACAACTACAATGCCTACAAACATAGAGGGAACCAAGTCATCATCACCCGTTCAAATAGTCGTAGATCCTTTAATTGTAGGATACAAGTTCATCTAAAACAAAATTAGGAAAAAAAGAAGCAAAATCAGCCTCGTCATATCTCAAGTCTCATGATATTTCATTTCTATTATAATATCAAGGAGAAAAGCAATAGGAGTGCCAAATTTCATTCGGACATTTCATCATACACCTTGCATGCACTACCAATTTATCCCCCCAAAACACCTTTATTTAACCCCAAAAACTACCCCAATTCAGCCCAAAACCACCACGACTGTATACTACCCAACCCTTCGCCTCTTAACCCTCTCAAAACACATTCCCTTAACCACCACATAAACCACCAATTTTGAGCAAAATAAACAATCAAATTCAAACAAAAATCCACTAAAATGAACCACGAAATTAAAGCAAAATACCAGAAAAGGTAAACAAAAAAAGTTAATAAAAACCTGGAAAAATGAACCATTAAATTCGAACAAAAATCTAACAAAAATCGAACAAAAACCAGGCAGAGAAAACATCAAAGCAATTTGACCCAAAAAAACGAAATTCGAACATTAAAGCCCTAAATTAAAAAACAAAGCAACCAAAATTTGAATAATAACACAATTCGGTACAAAATTGCGAGGAAGGAGAGGATAGAAAAGAAGAATACCTTGTGAAATTAAACCTAGTTTGATATATTACGTTAAGCCTCTTCAAATTTCAAAAAAAAAAAACAAAACCCTAATTTTGAAGTGTGAATGAAGTTGAGCAGCGAAGAGGAGGGAGACAGAAGGTGCGAAAATGGAGAATGGAAAAGTAGAAAGTCATGAATGGAGGAGGGAGAACGAACCCAAACTGAGATGTGGTTGTGAGCATTGACAATTGAGGCGAATTGAAGTGGTTGTTCTGGCCTCTGGGTAGGTTTATTTCTTGGGATGCCAAAATAATGATCTAAGCCTCTGAGGAAATCGTAAGTTTATATTCGTTGGGATTTTTTAGTGTGGCGGTTTTTTTTACTCACGTGCATAGCATGTATCATTCATAGTTACAAACTTACGATTTCTCAACACTTTTTAGTGATGATTTTATCTCAACACAAAAAAGTGTTGAATCTTGTGTCAAAAAAACACGGAAAAATGAATTAGTCTCAACACTTCCTCATTGTGTCGAAGTCATAGTGTCTAAAAATCACTATTTTTGTAGTAGTGACTCCTCATCATCATACTCTTCCTCCTCCTCATCATCATGCTCAG
>SNQN01010263.1:0-12500 GCA_008642245.1 Bassia scoparia
TTATTATTTTCGAGTCACGGGAGCAGAAACGATGCTTGATGAACACTCACTTCCCCTCCAAAGACTGATGAACGAAAAAATATGTTATAGCAACTAAAAGATGCAAGAGAGTCCTAAAATCAGTTCAAGCTCGTTGCTGATATGAATTAAGGCCAGCTCCAAGAAGTTTGTCCTCACTGATCTCCCAATTCAATAACTAAACCCAGACCATCTCCGCACTTTCAACATTCTCAATCCTAAGTATTAATGAGCAAAGAGCTATTCACTTCGGATTCCCTATACTTTGACACCCATCCATCCAGTATTCAAAGACTCTGATCAAGCCAAGCTCATGATTAATACATCAAAACCACATTCCTGAAAGCAATACACTACTAATCCCACTTCCGTTTTCTCGTGATACCTAAGCCATTCCAACAATTGAGAGAGAAAATTCTTCTACTTCCTATAGTGGAAGAAGGCCGCTCAAAGACCAATATCCGAAGAGAAGAATCAAGTCGTTTTATTCATGCAATCAAGAACTCAGCCCAAGTATCGAAGAGCCACTTCAATTTCAACCCATTCTTCATTTACCTGGCTCTACAATTGCTCCGAGTGAGGAAGAATGTTCAAGCCCGAACTAAGGTAACGCTGCTTTACAAGTAAAATGCTCCCTCCTTTCCAACATGATCAAATCAGCCACATTACTAATGACAACTCTTCGAACCATCCGGCTCGTTCAACAACATGCCTCGACACCACAGACATTTTTCCTTCCAATTTATGACTTAGAGCAGGCCTTATAACTAACTGCAAAAAGTCACTCTCCTATTGGACCCACTCCAGACCCTTCAATATAAAAATCTAGGAATTGAAATCCCAATGCTATGGGCAAATATCCACCAAGGAAGGGTCAACGACACTGTTATGAACTGCATCGTCTGAAAAAGGATTCAAAACCGTGAAGAGGTCGCCTGCCATTCCTTCCACGAAAATAAGATCAACATCCAACCAATACCCACTGCTAAACCATGATCCACTTCCCAAGCGTGGTAGATCCATCGCTTCTTAATTAATATCGATCCCATCTCTAGCACTAGTTCGGTTTCTTCGTTATATCTTTTGATCTATTATTCTCAAAATAAGCCATTATGTCTCAAATTTCTTTTCTATCAATAAAAAGATTCATTTTGGCAATATTATTTTTCTAATTCTATGCAATATCTCCAACACTCATTGCCACAATTGGTTAATCAGCTATTCATACTAATTTTGAACAAGCCCAAGAGCCTTCTTTCACAAGCTCCACAAAATGACCCTTCCCTTCCATCCCTTTCACATCAAAATCAAAACCTTGCCACCTTTTGATCCGCCCACAAACACAACAATTACCTATCTTCTTTCATCACCCATCATCTTACCTAAACCTTGACCAAACGGTGCTAGGAAAACACGGCAAAGGAAAAAAAAAAAAAGAATTAAAATGCAAAAAGATCAAATAGCAAAAATCAAAGTTCAATACAAATTCTTCACAAATGGAAATCAATTCAAAATCCAAAATCCAAAGTCAGAAGGCCCAAACAAAAAAGCAACAGTCTAAAAAGCACACTGCCACCGTGGTCACTCAAAACTACAAGCTATTTTCAACCCTCAACACAGCCCACCATTACAACCACAAAACCCCTCACCAGGCATGTTTCAAATCCTCACCATAACTACGTGGTCTATTCCTAAATACTAGATAGCTCTTCTCGAGGTTCACCGCGAATCAGCAAAATAAATCATCTGAGGCCTTTTGAGTCTAATACTGGCTAAAATTCTCGATTATGTTCCAGTTAGAACTCTTACATAGACTCATGTGAACCAACATCATGGCCAAACCTCCGGTCACCACATCTTTACCCCTAGTCACAAATTTTACCCTTTTATTCTCGAACCATAGCCTTCTTTGTCACCTCAAATCTCATTGACTTCAATCTCCAATCTAAGGAAACCACCGACCTTTGTCAGCTACTCCTTGATTCATAACATCATTCCACACTAACATATCTACCTCCCTCTATGTGATTGACCCCTAAACCTCTAAACCCACGTTGTCTCAAAGTCTCTCCTGGCTCGTTTCATCATGACTCCTTAATCCAGTTGGGGCTCTTTGTCTCCTAAGGTCCCCCTATACCTGTTCACGTCAATTCATCAAGTGGAAATCCTAAAAAACACTTACCCTTCACTTTCCAATCAAATCACTTTTCGCCAATTAGTCAAGTCACTCCAAATGTCACCTTTTTTTCTAAGTCACTCTTCAAAATGACACTCTTCAATTGTCACTTTATGTTACTAGGATTAGACTCTAGTACATCTTCCTTCTAAAACCAGACCTAGGACTGGACTCCTTTCAAAATTCAAAGTCATTCTCTCAATCATGTTCTATCAATCCAGACCTAACAATCACTATTCAAATCATCCCCATCAGACCTACGAGCGAAATCACTTCAATCCAATTACTTAGCACTCATCTACTAAATCTCAACACTTTCAAGCATCATGTCTATTGAACCACCGTAAACAAGCCCACGTTCAAAAGACCTCTAAACATTTCTCAGTGAAAATAGACTCTAGACAAGTCACTTCAAATCATGTCTGAATCAGACCTAACAAGCCACTTTCAATCATTCATAGGAACAGACCTAGACAATGTCACTTCTCTCTCTCAATGAGTCTATCAGAATCAGACCTAACAAGTCAACTCTCTTCTCTAATTCATTCAACCAAACCAGACAATACCACTTTCAAAGCCTATTCCCAAACCTGTTCTAAAACCAACCTAACAAGACCCTTTCAAGACTCTTCCAAACCATGTCAAATAACCAACCAGACAAACACACACAATACTCCTCTCAAACCATTCTAAAACCAGACCTACAAACTCCTGCAATGACTCTTCAGAACTATGTCAACCAAGACTTAGACAAACTCTCTTTCAATATTCAAGACACTCAGATATGTCTAAATCAGACCGAGCAGCAAGACTCTCTTACAGACATCTGCAAAACTATCCAAAACTCTCTCCCTAACAAATCCCTTCCAAACTCAAAAACCTCTCAAATATCACTCTACTCTTACCATCAAAATTGTCTCTCACTTCAACAATACTAGGCAACATCATGTCTCTCAACTGTATATACCTCACAATCACTAAAAACACCAACCTATTCGTCACCTAAGTGTCTAACTCTCCAAAAAAGGTCACTCCTATCATGCAAGTCAATTGCCTTCATTCGCTCTCAGAAGCTAGACGCACCGCATTTCAGTCAACATAGAATGATCCGCTCAAAGACTCAAGGTAACCATACAAACATTTCAAACCGCATGGCACCTACAGGTGTAAACTAACCTTTTCAACGTTCGTACCGCAAAAAAGGAGTAACTCAGGTCGCCAGAACTCCTGAAGTGCTCTCCGTCCCGAACTCGATACTTTACCGTCTTGCCCGAAACTATCGTCTCTCCAGACTCAGCAAGTGGCTCTGAACACTAATATGGTCTCCCCAAATGATAATCCTGAAAAATATACCGCGTCTCGCTTTGTTCACGGAAAAATGCTGTAACTCACGAATTGAATACTAGGTCGTATCGAATTATTGGAGAAGTCGCTACAAGCAAACAATTTCCTCGTTTCTTGATAAAATCCATAAGCTTTTTCAAGTTTTCAAAGTTCTTCAAACGATAAACTGCGATTCTCGACTTTGTTCCATCATGATGCGTCACATTTTTCTAATCCGCCAATATTTTTTTAATATTTTCTATTTTCAGGATTTTCTATGAATTTGCAATGGTTTAAACGCAGAATACGCAAAAATACCGAAAATTAGAAAAATACTCCTGAAATACGTGAACTTCTAATAGAACATTCTTCGACTCTCCCCTTGCATTGAAGCAAGCAGTTCTAGGCGTGCGTCGACAAGGATAATTCTACGACTAAAATCGGAACAAATACCAAATACCTCATACGAGACTTTTGGAAAAATACAGCAAAACACTTTAGCTATATACGCTGAAATGGAGCGTTATATACCTTTCTCTGAGTGCCTGAGCTATATACGCTCCATTTAACCTAATACTACAGCTCAACAATACATCAAATTTTTCCAAAAATTATGGATAAGCAAGCTGCGATATACGCTCGAGTATGACCCCATAACGCCTCTCTCACTCTGAGCGTATTATACGTCATCCGACGAACTATATACGCAGACGTTCTGACCTCGTTTTTGCCTCGGCCATAATTACTTCCCTGCCTGCTCAGTCGAGAGAACGATTCACACGACTTGTCAATTACGACACATTCACGACTCCAGAACCTTCGATCCAAGATCTTCTCTCTCTCCTCAACTACAAACACATCAAAACACTCTCAAAACACTCAAAACACATTCGATTTCAACTCAACAGCATCATTCTCTCGCAAATATCAACAAGCGATACCAATAAGGGTATAATCGAGGATACTCACCAAAACCTCTCTTCCACTCTTTTTTAAATTCTTTTTCACTTTAAAATTGATTAACTGTTATAGTTAGTTCAATAAAACAATGTAGAAACCACTTTTACTCGTTCATGTAAATATTAAGTTTTTATTCGTATTCAATCCATGGGTTTTGCTTTCATATATTTATATATTTATGTCAATACTAACTTCGTTTGTCGTCTCTTATTACATTCAACGAAAGGCAATCCTTATTTGAGTATTGTTCTAACAATTTGATTGTCATAGTGACAAGTGAGAAGCGGCGCACATACATATTTCATTATTGCTCACAACCTTTTTTTCATGTCTCTATTATATATATTCAATCACCTTGTAAATATGTTTAAAACAAGACCGAATTTAACGTTTGTCACGTAAAGTCAATAATCAACATGGTAACACCGGTCTATAAGTCAAACCTTATAAACATTGACAACATCAAGTTGACCGCCATTAATTCATTTAGAAGTCCTTAGTTTCCATTATAATAAAAATAGCAACTCAACCTTATAATTCAATCACTCTCACAATTTCGCATGCAAATTTCTCAACATAGCTCTTGAATTCAATTTTATTCGATTAGAACATACAATAGATCGCAGGTAGACACACTCCATTACAGGCGAATTGACAATCTATTCGACATTCCCCGATACCCACACAGTAGATTGCAACGTAGTTTGCCATAGCACCAATGTTTGTGTTTCGGCGTCTCTTCTCCTTCTCCTATTAATAGCACCAGGTGGCATCCCCCCAACTTCTCTCCATCGACCACATCTCAACGCCACGTCTCACATTCCTCTATTCCAATTCAAACTCCATGACACAAGCTGATCGCACCCCTGCCAAGCGGGCGACCCCTACAGCTCCACATTAAGACGAAAAATTGCCAATGCCCAATTTTTAACGCCATTTTTGTTCGACCTTTACCATAAACACACATAGATTAATCCTAAATTATTGATCTCCTGCGTGAAAAAAAAAAATAAAAAAAAATATAATTAGTGCTTTCGTATCTGAAAAAATAATCTAACTCATACCAAAACTCCACGCTCGCTCTCAAACTTGCAAAAACTTTCACACATTTAAATTGAGATAAAACTTATGGATTATTATAATAATCTATTTCAATAACTAAATAATAACCATTAGTTATTATAACTCTACTTCATCTAGCAAATTATCCGAGCTCACCATCACCACACGTCCTTCTACCTTCATCTAACTTTGATTATCCTCTCTTTTGTAAGTGAACTTCGATATCATCTCTCTCGTCTCTTCACAGCAACATACCCCATCTCATCATACCACGAAAATATTGTGCAATAATATTCCATTCACCGAGTCTTAATTACTCCAATTATTTCCTTGTCCCCACATGGCCATGCAAAATCCCTATAACTTTATGCACTCTCACTTGCTGCCAAATTAGCGTTGGCCCAAACCACCACTACCAATTGCGACCTGTTAGAAGACCAATATAAACACATATACTCTCTAAAACTTAACAAAAATACACAACACTCAATTTAGGTAATTATGAGTTAACTGCTTCTCCTATATTCCAGAACAAACTTCAAGATTGCCCATAATCAAGAGTTGCAATTTCAATTACTTTCACAATCATCTCTTAATTGCAATCTTATTCCTATCATACTTCGTCTCAGAAGACCTACTCACGTCTAAACCAATCTCTCTCGCATAATCACTCTTCTTCTCCGTAGCCAAATCAGACCTTAATGAACATTAATAATCTGTTAAAAAAAACATATTACCATAAATGTTGACAAAGACAATAGAAACTAACCCCAACTCTTCCAAGTCCCCATCTCCATAACCCTGTATCATCACATTCCCTTTGCATTCGACCTTTTCCATGCCTTATACGGCCTCGGGCTCCACTGTACGATTAAACGATCAAGCGATCCAAGAGAAGACTACACAATTTGTCCATCTGGTCAACTTGAATCAAAGAAAATCAACAAAGAACACATAGTAGCAGAAAAACAACAATACCTCAGAAAAAAGGGTACAGCCTCCACATTATCCATCAGCAAAAACCAGCATTAAAAACCTATCAACGAATCTCTTACGCTGGCCCATAAACTATCCAAAACTAGGCCACACCGAAATTGTATGATCGCTCCAGGCTAGCACAACCCAACCTGTATGAACCATTTCCTTCGGGAAACGAACCACTTGTTGCACAATACCATGTCTAAACAGCCATTGAAAAATAAAAATCTTAAACTCTTCACCCATGATCCTCAAAACCTTGACATTCAATTTAACGACAACTGCTGGATGTGTTTCACCACACAACGTGCTCTCCACCATCAACTCTACTTGCCCTATCCCTACTACACAGACCACACCCTATTTCGCTTCTAACTCCTTTAAACCTTATGCTTCAACAGACATCAAAAATCATAGTTCCACCGCACAGTGCCTTTCACCTCTCTCTATGGCCAACCCAGCAACCACATCCTAACTGATTGACGTAATCTATAAACTCACTCCCCTTACAATTAAACGCTTTTTAAGGATCAATTCTTTTCCATCAGCCAATAGCTCACATAAGCCACTTACGACTCGAGTTATTCAGGCAAGTTAGGAACCAACTTAACTACATTAGGAAACTTAAACCCCGATTCACCACACCCCATCCCCGACTCAAACTTGTTCATCCTATGACCACAAACTCCAAATAATCTACCTCTCATATTCATATTGTGATAAAACATACATTGGGAGGATAAGAAAAAACAGGAATAAAATGACTAGAAAACATAAGACATAACTTCAAGCCAAACAAAACATGCAACCAAGGTTGAAATTGCATCAAACTTACCCTGTCTCGTTCATCATACAACTCGATCACATTCCGCGGCTTTTACAATACCCTCCCCCCCCCTGTTATATGCAAAATCCTAACAAATCAAGAAACTCAGAACCAAATTTGAATCGTTATAACTCTAATATAACCTGCAACTGCAACAAAATTGAACTCGAAATTCTCATTCATTCGCCCCCACCCCACCTTCCTCTACAGACAACTACAGATCAAAATGTCAAGCATCCACACTACATGACAAGGTAATGCAAAAGTGATAATAGTACCTTTCGTTTCATTAATTCCTGATTATCCAAACTACACAATCAGTTCCCGCTTTTCCATGGCATCAAATCATCAGCTTCATAGCTTTTCATCAAATGAATCTTTCCTGAGCATAGCATTTCTAAACAAAAACAACGAAAACGAACTATAACCTGAAATCATATGCCAAGGTCAAAATTAGACTACTGTCTGAATTACATTGAAATTAATCTGGGAATCAATGCATGCAGTCTGAAGCTCCTATTAGCTGATGGCAAACCTAATAACAAACGCACATTTTCAATTTAGTATGTAAACTCATCAGAAACATGTCAATAGTTTGTGACATATGAAATTCAGCTGACACATAGAATTCCCATCAATTAAAAAATCCTTCTAAGAGAATAATACTATAAAACATAACTAGTTTTCATAATCGGTTTTTAAAAAATTCAGCAACAGGACATTCGTCACGCAAACGTTTAATCTTGATAATATAATGTAATTGATTGGACTACCAATCAATTTACAACTTTTCACCATCTTCCAATGACGATCATCAATTCACCATAACAACTAGACCAAGTTAAACCTAATTAGCGGAACGACAATCAGTACAAGACTCGCTATGTCAATAGATACTCAACAATTAGAAGACTATACTACCTACAAATAGGATTTGAGCGATGGAAAGAAGAAGAGAGCTCCAGCCAGCGGCACAATGAAGTCTGGAATGAGGAACAACGGAGAACAACTCGCAAATGATGGAGGAGGCGATCGCAAATGATGAATGACATTGTGAAGATTTGGCAGACTGGGAGATTGAARAAGGACAATCCGAGAGGGAGGTTGGTTAGTTAACCCAACGGAAGATGGAAGAAGCAAACGGAGAGAGCAAACGGCAGTTATAACAGTGCTTCATGAGGAATTTACAAAGCTGCCCTTACTCCTAGAGATAGATTTAGCTAAATCTATTTGAGGGATGGACCTGGAATTTCCGCTCTCGTTCCCCTGAGAAGCTCACCACAGGGTAATCTGAAATCTCTAAATACTCCAATGCAGCGAGTTGCTCTAATCCTCCCAAAAATACACTTTGTAATCTCGGGCAATTTTCAATGTATAATCTTTGCAAGGAAAGCGAGGAGCCACGAAATACAGTCCTAGCTTCTCCCAAACTCTCTGTCTCCATGTCATTCTTTATATCCAATRCTTTCAGAGATTGGAAATCTTCCATGGCAATTGAATTTAGCCATGACACGTTGTCTATTCTCACAAATCTTAATTTATGAATATTACTAGAAGAAGAAGAAAAGGAGAACGAAGTAGTAGTGCAGTATTGTTATTGCGTTGTCTACATACATCCTTAATGTTATCATCCCCTACAGCTTTATTTCTCTCTCTACTAATCGATATTTCCACTTTTTCATTGAATTTCTCTAGCCGGGACATAGCAAACTGCAGCTCATGTTTGGGCAATTTATTATCCATAACGACTTCAACAGGGGAAGTGATAGTAGTTCCATGTTGTTGTTGTTGCTGCTGCTAGTATGGCTGTGAAGCTGATCATTATYTCCTAACTCCAACCCTGAATTCCTCCATTCTTTCAACTTTGGAAGGTCCCACAACCTGAGATGTACAAGAGATGGAAACCCAWCTGACATGGAAGATGTCGGTTCACTGCTACCTGTAACTGCACTATACTCATACATGTACTCTAAATTTCTCAACGCCACAAGTATAAGCGCTTTCAGGTGGCGAAGATTTCCCAGGCCTGTTATGTCCACCACATCACAATTTGAAAGTCTCAATTTTACGAGGTTAGGGAGATTGCTCGACAAGTTTTTACCCACCGCCCAACTAGGCAATCTGACATCTTCCWCGCATCCACACAACTCAAAGACCTTGACATTAGAGTGTGGCTGCATCTCTTCCATTAACCTTGATGTTTCCTCCTCATTCCCTTTTCTATCAATTACTGTTATTTCGATATTCTWGAGATTCTCCTTGTTCCTCAAATATGCTCCTTCTGCTCTACCATCTTCCTTGACACCTATGTCTTCCTTTTCACATAATGTAACTCTAATTTCAAGCTCACCTTTCAAGCTATCACTAAGATTTCTTAGTTCCCCCAATTGGTGTAACCATTGCTTTTGGCTTAAATTTGTTACATCTACCATGAACATACTTAGCATTTGAAGGTTGGTCAACTTACCCATGCCCAGARGCATATTAGTTAGTGTCTCACAACCTTCTATGTTCAATATTCACAAGTTAACCAACTTTATGAAGTCTTTTGGAAGCACTTTCAGTCTTGAGCAAAACCTTAGTTTCAAAGTCTGCAAATTATATAATTTTGTGACTGAATTGGGTAGTACTTCCAATTTTTCATTATGTGAGAGATCTAAATACCTTAAATGCAACATGTCACCTATTGACTCCGACAAACTTTGTAACTTTGAATTACTCAAATCCAATGCCCTAAGGCAAGTCCAATTTGCTAGTTACGCCTCCAATGAAGATTGGCACAACTTAATATCATCAAAATAATTATTGAAAGAAAGATAAGAACGAATGTGGGACTTGGTGAAACCGACTTGTATAGATCCCCTTACCCCCGCTCTTGAAATATGTCCTAGAGGACGAACTTTTTTATCTATGTTTTCAACATCATTAGTTACACAAATCTCCTTCGTTGCAAATTTTTGTGCCATATCATGCATGTGATCATGAATTTTGAACGAGATGATTTCACCAAACTTATKATGTTCAACATCTTGGAAAAAACATCTCCATAGCAAAGTAGAAAAATATTCTTCTGCAATATCTTCTATCCTTCCACTATCTAATAACATCCTTTGAGCATCATCTAATGGAACAATGTAGCCTTGTGCCATCCAAAGGCTTATTATCAACTCTTTTCTTATTCCAAAGTTTTTTGGAAACAAACTACAATAAGTAAAGCAGCTCTTGAGAGGAGATTCAAGTTGATGTAACATGCTTAAATATAGCAAGATATGATTTTCTTGGCTTTCCTGGCATTGAAATCATAATGTTGAAATGATAGCAATTTATCTTAGGTTGGTCATTAAAAGATTTCGACAACTCCGGGAAAAAATATGGACTTATTTTGATCTTCGATTTTACTTCAAATTATGGACTTATTTTACTAAAATTTGGAAAAAACTTAGTATTGAATACAAATGTTAGCGATTTATCTAGCTTTTGTTGAATTTGAATCATAAATATAACAGAAATGTTGAACATTGTAATATAACTGAATATTTTATTACTAAACATTGAAATAAAAAACAATTACATTTCTGTTTTAAATTACAAATATACACACAAGTATATTGCTGAAAAAACTGATATTAAATACAAAATGTTGAAGATTAAGTAGTCGTAAATGAATATTTATCACGAACCATTAATATTAAAAAATACTAAATTATGAATAATTGAATATTTGCATATGAAATGTTGAACATTGTATCATAAATTGAATATTTATTACCAAACTTTGAAATTAAAAAATACACAATTGTTTTAAATTACAAGCATATATATAAGAAATAGGGGAATACTATATATTGAATAAAAATGTTGAAATAGATATCGTAAACTAATATGTACACCGTATACGAAATGTTGAATATTGTAAATTATAAATTGAATGTTAACTACAGAAATTCTGAATATTACATACAAAACGTTGATATATAAATCATAAATGACTATATTACTATCCGTACCAAACATTTGAAATAAAAAAACATCATTGTTGTTTAAATACAAGCATACAATGGTATGCAAAGCTTAAAAATGCTCTTATTGCTTATTAATAAATAGTCTAAACCGGATTCCTCTTATTTGTTTTCTGTCAAACTCAGACATCAACAGTATTGGTATACGTAGATGACTGTTGCTAGTAGGCATTGATGACAAAGTATAGTCACACTAAAATTCTTATCGTCTCAGTTACATGAAGGGTTTGGGAAAGAAGATAATTTCTAGGCTGGCCGGTTATGGCATGTGCAAACAAACCAACAACATATGGCCCCAATTCGAAGGCCCAATTAGTTACGGCTCAATACTAAAAAATCAATGCTCTACTCTACCCAACTGTCTAGTGTTCAACGTTTTTTGCCAAATTCTTTTTTTTGGGATCCAATGGGACCACATCCATGCTTTTAATTTTTTACTTGATTTTTCTAGAATCCTTTTTAGGGTGGCCCCTCTTTGTTATATAATTTTAATATATTAAAGTATATCTACTAATTCTCTCACTTGTTATTTTCCTAGAATTATGTAAGTATTATCGTACCTTATTCAATTTTCATAAACGCATATTTAAAGTTGTTTACAAACTATGCTTAAATTATTGAAAAAATTACTCATTTAAATGAAATGGAGGAAGTAAAAATTTTTAGGTGCCATTTGTCAAGAAAAACGGCTCAAATTGAACGAGGCCCTGTTCTAGGCATGATTGGAAATGGGGTGTGAACGAGTGAAAGATAGTTATATGATGTATCCATGTTCTCCTCGAAGCGAAGATAGGCAATAAAGATTTGTTGAACTTATATGGCCTGCACAATGCTAGACCTCTCAGACTTCCTTTGGAAAGTCACATTAAGTTGATTGAAATRGAAAGGACTCCACTACCTAATGCAGAAGAATACCAGCAACTGATAGGAAAGCTGATCTATCTCACTCTCACAAGGCCAGACATTACTTTTCTAGTACATGTCTTGAGCAAATTTATGCACAAACCTACCTCAGTCCACTATCAAGCAGCAAAACGGGTGTTGAGATATCTAGCAGGATCACCCAAGCAGGGTATTTTACTTGCCTCATCATCAGCAGCAAAACACACTGCCTATTGTGACAGTGATTGGGCTAGTT
>SNQN01010263.1:17500-22542 GCA_008642245.1 Bassia scoparia
AGGGAACACACCTGGAGTATATAGAAACGTTCAAGGCTGAAAGAGAAACGAGAATTGGTGCAACTATATATTATCTTGATCTGAGGGCGTCCTCTGGTGAAATAATTCGCGATTATGAAGCAAAAGTCACCGAACTAGTAATCGAAAATCCCATAAGAAGCCTTGATTATTTCAAGCCTTATGAGGAAGAGAATGAGCCCACCCCAATTGCCAACGAATAATAATAATATACGTACTTGCAAAATATATATGCATGGCTTTAATACCTATAATTAATGTACTACTAATATAAATAAAAAGGATTAATGTATCAATCCTATCATGTATGCATAATGCATATATATGATGCTACATGCACTTTATTTGCTGTATTCTCCACTCACTTTATGATATATATATATATATATATGTCATGTGTGTATTATGTTACTATATTTGCGTGTCTTTATCTGATCTATCTTGTGTCGAAACTCAGCATAATTACTTTTTACTGCACTTGTTTTCCTTAACATGATCTAATATAAAGTGATTACCCACGCAAATATTAGGAAAATCCAACCCTCATATTTTGCTTTTTCCAAATTATACCCCCTCAAAAAATTGAAAAAATTGCCAAAAATAAGTCAACCTTTACTCAATCAGTCAAAAATAAGTTAAGCTCTTGATTATCTTACAATAAGTCAAATGACTTGTAACTCCAGCTTTAAACAAGTCAAATGACTTGTAACTTGTTGAATAGCATGTAAATAACAGTTCGTTTTCTGTGCAACCAGTCACACTTTAAATTTTGTGTGGCTGACAATACTACATAACGGACTTCGTTAGTCCGTACAAATCCGTACAACATTAATAAACTAAAGAGTACATCTATAAAAGGCCACAAAAGAGGCCACATCAAAACCTAACACTAATCCACAAAAAAAAGATATGCTGCTTCTCTCTTCTGATCTTTTGCAATCTTCTCCTTCTCTCTCCTTCTTCTATCTTCTGCAATCTGCAATTTGCCAAATTTTTGCTTTTCTGAAATGTTACAATTACTTTTTGAATTATAGAACTACTTTTTGAATTTATAGAACTACTTTAGAAATATCACAATTATTTTTCTAAATATAAGAACTATTTTCTGAATTAAATGAATACTTTTAGAAATATTATAAACTACTTTTCTGAAATATGAACTACTTTTACAATTACTTTCTAAAATATATGAACTACTTTTACAATTACTTTCTGAATTATAAGAATATTTACAATTTTGAACTACTTTTATGGAAATACGAACTATTTTCTGTACCAAAAAAATATATGAACTACTTTTATGAAATATCACAATTACTTTCGAATTATAGAAGTACTTTAACGAATTATATGAACTACTTTTATGAAATATACAATTATTTTTTCTGAATATAAGAAGTACTTTCACCGAATTATATGAACTACTTTATGAAATATATGAATTACTTTATATAATATATGAACTACTTTTTTAAAATATTATAATTAGTTTTCTGATATAAAGAACTACTTTTACAAATTATAAGAACTACTTTTACATTATACGAACTATTTTATGAATAAATGAACTACTGTTCTGAATTATATGAAACTACTTTTATGACATACCTAAAATCTTCAACAAAGCATTTCTAGCTGAATCTCCTTGCACAAATAGTGATTCCAGTTAAAAAAAATTTGCATGTAAAGCATTTTGATATCTTTCTTCAGATTAATAAATTTAAAATTCAAAACAAAACAAATGAATCAAATGTAAAAATTCAGAATATCTTCGTCTTGTTGAATTACTTTTGAAAAAAAAACAAAAGAAGAAAATTGAACTCTTGAACTCGTCGTACTACAATTACAAAGAAAAAAAGTGAAAAACAAAACAAGAAGAAAAACAAGAGAGAAGTAGAAGTTAACGAAAAACGAGAGAGAAGCAAAAAAAGCAAAGAAAAGAGAGAGGAAGTAGAGAAAGAAGAAGAAGAGAAGCAAGAGAAAATTTTAGAGAGAGAAGCAGAGAGAAAATTTTAGGGAGGGAAAGAAAAATAAAATAGATTGAAAAATAATAATAAAAGATGTACATGCATATAAATATTAAATTGAAAAGTACTCAGTATATAGCACATGACTTTAAAAAAAACACATGCCTGCAACCAAAAGAACATAGAATTACTTTACATACAAAAGAAACTACTTACTCATACTATAAACATACTTTTCAATAGAAATGAATTACTTTTCCAAAAAAATGAATTAGTTATGTCAAAAATAAATATAATTAATAAAACAACAAAACACTCAACAATAATAAAACACATGCAATTAATTTTCAGGAAAATTGAATTACTTATTCTCAATATTTAATTAAAGAACTACTTTTCTTGAAATATATAACTACTTTTATGAAATAAATTACTTTTCTGAATTATAAGAAGTACGTTTACGAATTATATGAACTACTTTATGAAATAATGACTACTTTTTGCAACAAAAAAAATATTATATAACTACTTTATGAAATATCACAATTATTTTCCTAAATTATAAGAGTACTTTTACGAATTATGAACTATTTTTATGAAATATCAGCATTACTTTTCAAATATAAGAAGTACTTTACGAATTAAATTATTTTATAAAATATGGCTCGCGGTTCATTCTTATGATGCTGATGTTTTCACTCCTTTGTTGCTAAGGTCCGTTCAAAGTAGTTAAACTTTACAAAGCTGAAGATACATACAGCTGTGTCCAAATAACAATACAACAACTTCATTACTCTCAATTTAGTAGGAATGTTCTTCACTGTATCGATCTTGCAAAATCCAAAGATTTGTAGTCTGATGTGTCCCGACAACGAATATCATGAGAGTCAACAAACCAAAGATTTGTAGTATGATGTACAAAGTTGATGGAGAAGGAAATTAAACACACTTTAATCTTGCATTTACAACGTCGATTTGCATCACTCATTTTACAACGAATAAAAATTAACAACAAACACATTACTCAAAACCCAAAACACAAAAAGAAGAAGCTTCCTCGATGAGGAGTAGAATAATGAGGAGCGAATTTGAATGAATTAGAGATAGAGTGGATATGGAATCTCGGTCGCGAGAGGTAGGGGAGCCTTGGAGGCGACAGCGAGGAGCGTGACGGGACGCCATGAAGGGGAAGATCGAGGGAGAGAGAAGAGAGCCGTTGTCCACTCTCAACATCTTCGATTTGCGAATGGTATGGGAGGAGAGAGAAAGAGTTTGAGTTTTTTTGAGTGGTGAATGAATGAGTGCGCAATAAGAAGAGAGAAATACAATTTGATGAGAGATGTAATCATGAAAAAAAATATTGAAAGTTGATAAGTCCGTTTTGAAATACAACTCTGTTATTTAGTTGTTTAAATCCGTTGACCACACCTTAAAAATTGGTGTGGCTAACATATATAAAATTTGTGTGTAAATAATGGTATTTAAAAAACTTGAAAAAATATATTAAAAAAAAATTCTCCTTCTCTCCTGTCTGTCTTTCCCTTCAATTATACTATGTACCCATAAGACCACCCCAGTGACGGAACCATAATTTCCCGATTCGTCTTATAAGACACTATTAATAAACAAACATATAATATAATTTTTTTGTAACCAAATATTAYAAAATATTGAAAGAGTACAAAATAGAACCTAATGTTTATATAAGACAACAAAATAAAACTAAATATTATTAGAATTTTATTACAATAATTCTYGACAAGTTCTCATACTTTGATATTCGGGATTGTTTTTGTTAAGAAGGGTCAATAGTGACAAAAAATTGAATTTGGGAATTTAGTTAGATAAGTTTAAATGTGTAATTGGAAAATGGGAATTGAGTATTTGAGCTTAATTGCAAATTGGGATTTTAATGGGAGGGGAGAAAATATTTTTAAAAAAAGGACTMAGGAGGCTGGAACATGTGACCACACAAATTTATGCTGAAATTACCAAAACTCACGGGCCACTAGATTACAACAAGTTTATTTGAAACATTTTGTTCTTTCTTAGTTTTAACTTAGGGAATTTTCATGGGGTGCCCCGAAGATTTATGGTATTTCATGCGGTGTCCTGARCATTTTCAAAATTCATGTGGTGCCCCATTTTAGATTAATAATTCATAAGTTAGACAAAGTGACAATTTTGTTGAGTTTTTTGGGTCTTAAAATTATGAAAATGTCATTYATTTTGTATTTTTTTCATTTGTTTCACATGATAATCAAACTTATTCATGAAATCTCATTTTTCAACCCTTTCATTCAACCCAAAAAAATTCAACAAAATTGTCACTTTGTCTAACTTACGAATTATTTTTGTAAAATGGGACACCACATGAATTTTGAAAATGCTCGGGGCACCACGTGAAATACCATAAACCTCAGGGGCCACATGAAAATTCCCTTAACTTATTATTAATCAACTTTTAKTTTTGAAAATAAACGTCCAAAATTTTTGGGCCTCATGGTGAGTTACTTGACCCAACAGGACATTGTTACTGTTAAAAAATGTTTAGTATCTATACATTTTATATTAAAACTCCTACCTAAGTATAAATATGACACATGACACCTCTTAACTCCTTTCAAACTCTTTTTCCTTGGTTTCTCATATCAACTTGCCAAGTGTCATATCCTCTTCAAATTTCTTTTTTTCTTTAATTCTCACGTCAACTTTTGAATTGTTGAGTAACTTACTCCTTTTCATTTTTCCCCTTTCTTTCAAATACAATTCCACATTAATTAATTATATACATCTCCTCTTACTCAATTTCCATMAGATTTTTAAGTCAGCTTCTCATTTTCTAYATACAAAATTTTAAATTGTATGTGCTCATCTAGAACCATTGCTTTTAAATTTGGCAATAATTATCCACTTTAGCAAAAATTTGTCGATAAAATTAAAATTTCCTTTTTTTTTTTGAGAAAATGTAAGTAATATTATAAAAAGCTCAACCAAACCAGTGTCAAAAATACAAGCCACAAAGACAACCAAAACCGAGAGGAGATCGAATGCACT
>SNQN01010264.1:0-22541 GCA_008642245.1 Bassia scoparia
GTGAAGAAATTGCCCGGAACATTTCAAAGGCGGATAAAGAACGAAACAACAATAATTCGATTTTTTGGAGGGTAACCAATAGCTCTAGCTTAACTAATGTTCGGTTTGATAGTTCAGAGCATAAGCTTCTATGAGTAGTTCAAATGACATGAATTCAATATGGTGGAACTAAGTAAGCCTTTGCCACTTRAAGATTTCTAAATTGAGTTTACTCTTTGTATAATTATGTTGATACAAACTCTTTTTTGTTTTTGTTTTAGGACCTACAGGACCTTTGAGGAACTAGTAGCTGCTTACGAAGCAGAGGCATTGCATCCTGGGGATGTGAAACCTGCTTTGGCAAAAGCACTGAATAAGATTTTGTAGGTAACTTGCATTTTCGATCATCAGTGAAAATGTGAAATAAGATATTGTTATTTTTAAAACCTGTTTTATGTTTGTCTTTGGTAGCCTGTCCGAGATCATTTTGCAAACAATGTAGAAGCGAAAGACCTACTAAAAAGGGTTAAGGTTGGTATTCACTCTTTGATTTTTAGGTTAAGTATTAGCTGGTTTGTGTGATCTAATCTCATTTGAGGTTTACATTGCTTTTAGGGTTTAACTTAATTAATTAATCAATATGGTAATTGACTAGTTTTTTTATTTCCCTCAATTTCTCAGAGCTACAGAATCACAAAGTGAAGGAAAACAATGTCAGCCCCTCTTTATGACACACTGTTTCGTGGTCTTTCGATTTTGACAAGCTTTGAATGTATTAGTTTTTTAAAATTAATGCTAATTGGACATAACGTTGTATGCAACCTTTCAATTAGGTTGTGAAAGATTGTATGAAGATTGTTTCATAATAAGTTTTTGAAAGAGTTTACGTGTTTTTGGTGAGCAACTATAGTAACCGATGCTTTCATTTTTCTGTACATGCACCAATCCTATTTTTGAAAGTTGTAAAATTATTTGTACTGTATTTTTGGCAATGGTTTCTTTATTTCTTTCTTAGTAATAAATTTGAAGAGATTTGGAGGAATAATAGACAAACATCAATGCACATTCAGATGAGTATTGGCCTCTTGTGATTGATATAGCCCGGAAGAACAAGTTGCYAAGGCTCCAGAGGTGAGTTTCAGTTTTTAGTYTCATCCTGCTCTCTCCAGCAATTAATCTTACTGAATGCTACATGATTTTTTGATTACAGGTGCTGTCAGATTATGGGTCATGAGGACCCAGAAGTTTTATCTGGCGCTCAGATTTTGTACCCTTGCATGCAGTGTGCTGATATATTTTTCTTGAAGGTGTTATATGCTTTGATGTGTGATGAACTKRTCGTTTACTTATTGTATTCAATGAACTGACTTTGGAGCATTGTTTGTGGATAGGCGAACATTTTCCAACTGGGCATGGACCAACGCAAGGTCAATATGCTTGCTAGGGAGTACTGTGATGATATCAAAAGGAAGCATAAGCCTATAATTCTGTCACACCGTATGTACAGTGTTTTCTAATTTTTTATACTTAATCACAAAAAACGCTAAAATGGCCCTTAATGTGCATTTTTAACACGTGTAAGATATGTTTTAGGGTCTCTTATTTTGGACTTGCGTTGTCCAGACTAAACCATGTGTGATTGACAATTTGAGATACTCAATTTGGGTGTCACGGTTTTTATTCTGTAATGAGTTATAGTTGATCTTGGATCTGTTGTCTGTGGCATTATAACTCTGTACATTTCAAATCAATAATAACGCAAAACCGAATGAGTCTCAGGCTAGCGTACGAGGTGGATCGAAAAGGTCTTCTTTGACATGTTTGGCGATTTCGCAAGGGGAGGTCCTATGGTTTAGGCAAGATGGCTCTCTCTATTACGAAAAAGCTCACGGCGCGCCGGACCTAGCTACTCTGCGATCTCCCTGCTCTACGCTAAAAGTCTGGATGAGAAGTGTGCTGATCTTCGTGGTTCAGTTTAGAGTGTTTGACCGTCAGAGCGGTCTGCTATTGGAGAGGTAAGAAGAGTTTAGAAGACATAGAGATGTAGGTCTTCTTGGAGATAAAATGAACATGCTATGTGTTCTTCTTCCCTCTCTTTGTTTTCGATCTCTTTTTTGTTTCTGGACTGTAAGTATATGAAGTATTTACGTCGTTCATAGAGCGTTGATTATTATATAGTTCTAGAAATAAAAAAAGCAAGAATGGATCAAAATATCCTATTTTCTCTATGTAGAAGTTTTCGTGCCGACTACCTCGTTACTCTTTCCTCTAGTATCAGCCTCCTTTCCACTTATGTCTTCG
Source organism: Bassia scoparia (assembly GCA_008642245.1). NCBI lineage: Eukaryota > Viridiplantae > Streptophyta > Magnoliopsida > Caryophyllales > Amaranthaceae > Bassia > Bassia scoparia. The sequence continues at coordinate 2,281 of SNQN01010264.1, forward strand.
TTTAGTACCTGTCTAAAAATATTTTTTTATCTAGATGGTATCTCTAAGGATCGTCTTTCTTGTTGATATTCTTCTCCGTTTGTGGATGTTATTATTATAAAGAGATTTACGTTTCTATTTATACTTTAAAGTTTTTACAATACCAATATTTGATAAAAATTGTTGTTAAGCGCGTTTTTAATTTGTTGATCAACGTGTCTAATTTGGATTTTGTGTCACATTTGCTTGATAATTCTACATCATGAATATTTAATTAAACTCTTATATTTTCACTATCATATTATTTTTTGTATATATATTATTATTTATTTACTACACGCTATATTATAGAATAATGAAATGAAAGTATATATTTTGAAGAAAAGATTCAATTTTTCATTCTATGTATTATATAAATATTTATTCTGTTCGCACAAAACAACATATATTATTACAGCATTTTTTTAGAGCTCTCTTAATGGATCCGTTATATTTCATTAACATGGTTCGGGTGCACATGTGGAAAGGAATTGATGTCATTCGATATCTTCCTTTCTTTAATAAATTTTTTTTCGTGCATCTGATTTAAACATAATTGATCATGGGAATTGAAAGAAATGTGACCTGTGCAAACTTTGATCTTGATACTATATTTGGCGTTTTGCGAGAAGAATTGTTTAATTATTTTATATTTTCCTTTTTATAAGAATTATGTCTGCAAATTTTTGTATATTTTCATTAAAATATTATAATACGATAATTATTTTTTTTACATGCATTCAAAGCCGAATTTAAATACGGGATTCATTCGTGCATATCACTATATGTGTATTATTATTTATTATTATTATGGTATCCTGAACTTATGATTTATTTTGGTACCAAAACTACTCTCGATTAATGTAAAGTTCACAAAAGACATTTTTTATTATTTTCAATTTTATTTGTTATTTGAAAACATAACACTATAATTCTACATCATTTCTTCTCACGTTAGAGGAGGCGGCCCTGGGGTGGGGCGAGCAGGGCCCACGCCGCCCAGATAGTAGGCTCCTGGTTGGGAAGAATGCTCTGACTATCTCTCGATGTAAATTTAACTTAATAAAATAAATATCGTGGACTCTAACCGACGATTATACATTCGGGATATGAGTAAAATGTAAAAAACTCTAGTATTATACGATTAACTACTTAAGATTTTTGGGCCCAAAGTTATACAGGGTTATCATTTATGCATTATATGTTCGCAAATTCCAAGGGCCGCAAGTTTTCAATTGTATTAACTACCATGGGACTCCATTTTCACGAATCTCGGTGGCTTAATTTAAAATATATTATATTGCCATGTCATCACCGACACTATTGAGTACTCTATACATTCAGGCACAGTTTTTTTTGCTCTTAATGTATTCCCTTTCCTATAAATATATGTGAGAGTGTGTACTATCTTATGTTTTCTCTATCCGTGATCCTCCATAGATCTTTTTTTCCATTGTTTGGTTCCTCCACTTTACGCTTTTGGCTCACCTATTAAGTGAGTTTAGTATGCGAATAGAAAAAATGAAAATTGTTACTTCGGATATAAACATAATTTTACTTAATGAGTAATTTGTAGGCGGTATCTAATATTCGGGTATCAATGTCCGGTGTTTAGAGACTATGTTTCTTCTTTCTCCTATAAATTTGATTTTGTCGGTACTCGAATGAACTATACAAATCGTGAAATTATGGAACAAAAATAATATACACTGGTCATCGTCTTCAGCTTTAACTTATTCAGAATGTTTTCGTGATAAGTCGGCATGCGCGCTGATTTAAATAGTAATTGGTTCAATGAATTCTTACAAATGTCCTTGCGTCGGAGAATGTATAAAATATTACCAATGTATTCATTGTTGTTTAATAATATCGGTGATAATTATCAAAACTATTCTGTTCAATGATACACTAATCAAATATCAAATAGCATGGTTCGAGCTGCATTTTTTTAACACTATTGTGAGGACGTCAGACCAGATATCAAGTGTTATACTGTTGTTTTAACTCCGTTAGGAGATTGACCGAGAGATCTTATGACTGTGCTTATCCGATGCCACTTGTTAACGCTTTTTTAAGATAGCACTCTCTCACACATAAATGACCTCGATTTATCGTGTGTCTGAGCATATATATGTGAGAAATATTTTATTAGAGTATATATTTATTTCATTAGTATATTGCTTTTTAAAAAGATTATATCATATGTAAGGGGCTGATATTTAAAAGTTCGCCCGGGCCCGATACGAAGAATCGGCAGGAGACGGCCGCTAGTCGTACCTGAGGATTGCTGTATTCGGTTGGCAATTAGTTATGATGGGTGAAAATCATGCATTAGAAACTTGATTTTTCATTAGAAAGACTTGAAATTATTAAGTTAGTATTTGTGCGTGGCTTTTTAATTTGGTATTGTTTTTCCTAAATTTCTAATACTTAGGATATAAACAATCACTTAAGAGTAATATGTATCGGTTCTATCGGTATTCAGATAATGAATGTTTCAATTTGCGTTTGGAGAAATTATCAATGCCATATCATATTAGTTACTCTCTACAGCTAGAGCTTAAGGGTCGCATAAATAACGCATTCATATACAGTTAAGCATATCATATTAAGGAACATTTTTCTGACTTTTTATTCAAAAAGATTACGTTGAGATAGTACAGGTTTTAGTGTGCATTAGGGGTGTTGTGTTACTTATTGTGAGAATACTGAGAATATCAAGTAGCCTGCATCAATTAATTGAAATCTCGTATAACAGTTCAGTCATTAGAAGGGTATTGTGTCTCTTGCATGAATTAATAACGCGATATTATTGCTAAATCTTCCTGGGTACTCCGTAAATTATCACTGTCCTAGTTATGTTTAGCTAAGGACATTACTCTTTCTCTCAAACTCTAATGGTTCTTTACATTCCTCTTTAATAAGACCTCGTATTGGTATACCTTATACATTGTTTCATGCACAAACTTCCTGCTTTGTTGAAATCAAACATACAGCGACAGTAATACAAGCTAAGTCAAACAATCTTGTGTGACATAGATCAAGAAGTCATCAAGATTATTTATATTGATAGTACAACACTAAACATAATATTTCATTCCAGCAGTGTTCACAATTTTAATTTTCAGTCATAATAGTAGTTAATCTTTGTATATAATCTCTAACTCTTATAAACAATAGATAAAACAATAATAATGCGAAATACGACACATACACTCATCGTATCTTTTGATTACTCTTATTTTGTCGAGCTAATGCACGAAATAAGATCACTGAAAATTAAGCACCTTCCACAGCAACTACAAATCAAAATCCACATTTGTCGATAGCTATTTGCAACTCGCACTTCAAGCAAGCGCCCTCATTTCGCAACACATATACTGACTCAACCGAATCATGCGCAAAAATGTATATGACACTCAATTCAAGATTACAATGACTTCTAAACCACGCAAAGCCTTTCCCACTATAGAGATATGACTCATCCCACAGCAACTACAATTGTCGATTCACTAACGCATGCCATTTTATACTTGCAAAATAATTACCACCTCTACCTTCTTCTTGATCGCCCAAAAATTCATAAAATCAACACCTCCTCAATTTTACACCCACACAACCAAAACGTCACATTCATCACAAGCAAGTATCTATAAACAACTCACAGAAAACCCCATCTATCAACAACCACAGAATTCAGCATACCCAAACATTACTTCTCATACATAAATTTTACGTTCATACCATATTTCAAAAAACAATTACTTCTAATTATTCGTCTCATCGCAAATTAAAAATTTCACCATGGACATTTCCAATGCATGTCAATCCTCTGAATACTCAATCAGGATACGATAAGCAAATAATGACTCTCACTGTCGAGGGGCCCAAGGAAAAGAAACTATCGTAGTAATCATAGGAACTGGGAAGAACTTGGCATCAGAATATCATTCCGTCATGCGCTAAAGCAGGTAAAATACATCTGGCTGTTTTGCTGTTGTTGTTTCTATTTGTTGTGTTATTGACAGCTCGTTTCGATAGCTCAAATTAGATGATGGATGGCTCGACAAACTAACAAAGTAGGAAAGTGGAAAGATGACAAGAAGCCATAAAGCACTGAGAGTATGAGTAGAACGAAGAGCCAGAGAGAAAGGATTAAGATGATGCTCTTATCCTGCTTCTTTGTTATTAGTTATATTTACGAGATTTTTCCAAGCGATGCTGGGTTGGTCTGGTTTTTTTGGTGTTTTGATAATTGGGATGATGGTTAAAGAAGTAATTAGTGATGAGCGCATAAGGAGATTTAGGAATCGGAATTTGGTAGAAGGTTATCAGAAATGAAATGGAGTATGTAATGGTGAATAGACGATCAATATATCAATAGCTCAGTTTGAATATACACGTGCTGGCGACGATGAGTATTAACGCATCTAACTCTATGAAGTGATATGAGAGGGCATATATGGTTGTCGGCATAATGAGAGAAGCTCTGATTAGGTTATTTAAGGGAGTGGCTTTTTTTGTAAGAATCGTAGATAGGTGGTGACATGTGTTAGCGAAATATTCAAATGGGAATGAGGAGTTGCAATAGACAATATGGTTTGGGAAAGATTTCCTCTATAAATTGTGTAAGAGGAATCCTAAGATACAATGTGGAAAGTGTGATATCAGCTCGAACTTTTGTCTACCAGGCAAATACTGTTCTATTTATCAAGAATATTGGCGGTATTTCTTCTATTGTGTTGGATATAAGTCTGAGAGGTTCATATTGAATTTTACATGTGAAACCTAATACCAGGATGTAGTACAGTGGGGACCAAAACATTTGGATGCCCTTAACCTCATACTTCATATTTGCTTTTTTTAGCATAATACAAAATAAGTATCACAATATATTACTTTTATCATCAAACTTATAGTGATCAAGAGGTCTTGTGAGCCTAACATACGATACCAATACATTACAGATTACCTCTATGAAAATTGGGTCAGAAAAGGTAACATCCTTATAGATTTTAATTCGTACCCTTCTACCTATAAGAAAAGGATTTCTGGCAATGTAGCAAATCACGCATCATCTCCATTGAAATTTCTACTCTCGATATACTATGCAACACACAACTACAAATTATCATTTCAAATGCATCCACGGTGACTAAATAATTGACTATCAAGCCTAAGTGTTGAGCAATATAATAGACGAGATGGAAAGAGTGGTAAAGGGTGTTTTAAGGAACATGCAGAACGAGAAGCGGATGGAGAACAAGACTCGATGGAGGGACCAGAAGAGCAATTGTTGTATAGAGATTGAGGGAGATAGTTGCTTAGCTGTGACAAATGTAACCAATAACCACAGTCTAAGATGAGATTGTGTAGTTTGGCTCAGAAAGAGACAGAATGATGCGAGTACGAAGGATAGTCGTTCACACTTAATCATTAGGGTCATTATAGTTGACAAGGGGAAAGAGGATTTTGTGAAGATTTGCGGCAACCGAGAGAAAGTGGGATGCCGATACTGGGTTTATCTTAGTAGTATAGTGACAGATATAGACAGAGGCTTTACTACGTAGAGTTACTAAGTGGAAGAAAGCATAGTGAGAGGCTTGTGTCATATTTCTTTCTTTGAGTATTAGGATGAGAGAAAGACAAAACAGACTCAAGAAAGTGAATAAGTGGACACAGTATCGCTATGTAGTCAGAAGGAAGAATCCTAAGAGTCATTGGAGCAGTAAAATTTCGGTTACACATTTTACAACCTTGGGTCTTGGCGCTTTCGCTATAAGTGTATTAAGCCATATGTAACACCAGTTTGGTTCGGAGGACAGATAGAAAGTTGTACAAACCCGGGTGACTCATAAATCGGGACAAGTTAGAATTGGAGGGTTTTAACCATTATGAGTGTCTGATGTTTATTGGTCTTATTAGCGATACTTCAAAATCATCTTAGTATTTGCTATTCAAGTTGACACAATACAGAGATATAAATTAGAGATGATCTAAGGAACTCAGTTTCGACGGATTAAATTTAGGCTCTAGTACTTTGGACTAAAAAAGTATTAATCAGAATGATAGTGAACCCAAGTGCGTTGCATATAATGTTATTATTTTGTAATATTGGGAACAGAGAAGAGATCCTAAGGCGACCACTAAAAACATCTGCAGGATGGGAGAAGGATATTAATGGATCATGCGTACTAGTCATACAAAAGTTACATGATTCTTCTGGTTAAAGGGTTGAGTGTAAATAGTTCTTGTGAACGCAGTATATGATTTGCCACAAGTTACTCAAGGGTTGGGGCATTTGAAGATCAATGCGTATGATACGCCTCTCATCTCTTTTCAAGATAAATGAGACGACATATATTCAAGGCGACTACCCTATCTCACGTAGCTCGACTTAACATTTAATAGTCTATCTTAAATGTTTTTGAGGTCTCAGCTAATCATACGAACTATTGAATATTGGATAGATTTACTTTGGTTCGCGCTGTCTGAAGAACATAGTGGTGTTTTTCTAACAATCTCTTTTCTCTCAGTAATCTATTTTACTGGCAATTTCATGGACATTTTGATGAATATGGGGCTTATGTTCTTGCTATGCCATACTTTTAGATCATATTTTGTTTGCTTCTAGCTTATTTTTTATAACACCGTCATCAGAACAAAAGGCTATAACTTTTCAAGATAGTATCTTTCATACTTGGTGCTCCTTGCGTTGTTTGGATTAAAATATTTTACTATGGTCTTATATAGGATCATATCCTTATCACTTATTAAATATGAGGGTATTTGAGATAATAATATAATTATTGAGCTCTACTTGTAATAATATTTTTGATTGAAATCTCAAAAGGTGGTAAGTATAAGCATAACTCTCTACTAGTACTACAGTTGATGATCATGTTCTCTCAGCATATCCATCTGCTCGAGTTACCTTGCTTGCTGGGTTAAGAAGTTGTTATATGGATTGGTAATTTTGAAATTTACTTGAAATTCATGTCCGCTTGATTAGCTCTACTTAATATATTTCTATGCACAATAACTATTGTTATAGGAAAAAACTATCAAACTTTTATGTATGGATCTTCTACAATAATGATAAGCAGTTTTGTTGCTTGGTTTACATTCATAAAAACGATGGAAAAGGAAATACAAAATATAGAGTATCTAAACCTATAATTCTTGAGATGGAATGTTAAAAACATTTAAGGTCTACCACTGATAGAGATATGTTTTAATGAGCTTGGATGTGATAAGTTATTAAGTGTTGTGTTTAACAAAAGTGGTGGATTAAAGAGAGTCTTGAAGGAATGCAATACGGAAACTATTTGAAGATAGTAGAAAGTATAAAGTTCTCTAGAATATCCTCATAAGTTGTATACTTAAACTGAGCTATGAAGGCGACATGCTAAGCTTAATAGAAGAGGTGGATATATTAGGCAATTGCATGTAAAAGCGTCTTTGTTATGGATGTATACTATGTTGTGCGTGATATAAGATCTAGGGTTTAAGTAATTGTTATATTGTATTGATAGATATTGGTCATACTAGTCTTTGAGACGGTGGCAGTATGATATGGATAAGCTAGAAGAAAGAAGCGGATATAATGATAATTTGTGAATAATATAAGGATTACATAAGTGGTTTTTAAGGGAAAATAGAACTAGGTATTGTATATTTCATAATAAAATCGTTTTCAAATTGTTAAGATTACTTTCTGGTTTTTATTTTCTTAAACTATAACTTAATATTATCTTTGATTTAAACGTTTTTTCAAGTGAAATCCTTATCGGTTTTAAAGAAAAATTAATCCTAGAAATCAGGAGTAGTTGAAACGTGTTTTAAGATGGCTTGAATTATCAAGCACTAATTGAGAGAAAATAGGAACTCAACGGGATAAACTGAAAATGAGAATCGTGTGTGCGGTGTGGACTTGGTAGTCAATTCCAAATAAGCATCACTCCTGACAAAATAGGAGTTAAGGATGGTGGACTACTGCTTGCTCCACGCTTACAAACCACTCTATAAATACTCTCATTTAGTATAATCAAAACCACTTCGAGCAAAGAAATCTTAAGAGCTTCTTCTTCATACTAAGTGCCAAGTCTTAGTAACATTGAGTTGTAAAAGTGCTTTGATCTTGTTGATTAAGGAAGGGGTTGTGAGAGTAGTTCTAGTCGAGGTATTCATTGGAATCGGAAATTTAAGAGGAGAACGCAACAGAGGGGTTGGTGCAGGGGTTCAAGAGTTCGTCATTGAACTGAGAACGAGGGTCTTATATTTAATTGGTGTTTAACCTATTATCATAAAGACGAAGTCTTGTGTGCATAGGCAATTTTCCTCTCTTGGCGTTGCTGAGAGTTTCTGTGTTTGAAAATCTCTGATTCGTGTTTTCTTGTTAAGTTCTTTAATTCCAGCGAAAGTAACTTAAGTTCCTCATAATACAATTACCACCCTCCTGTATTGGTTAGGATCGATCCAACATGAATAGAAGTGGTCAAGCCACGCAACATAGTCCATTAGCATCTCTATGTTTTGGAACCATCTAGTTTAGATGCTGTTTCCTCAAAGAAGTTATACTTAATGTGATGCCTTTGGAACTCTTGTTTGGATACAGGGAACAACTGATTAATGAAAACTCATTTACTGGTCACAAAACGTACGAGCTTTCTTGACTGTTGGCTGAACAGTCATATATTTTTTATTGCATGTTAACATTGTTATATGTGATGACGGATTCATTGGTTTCTGGAAATTATCTATTGATCCTGGAAATTAAACATAATATTCAGATAATGCTTTCAAGTGGTTACATATCCTGGAAAGGGATTTCGGCTTTGATTTGATCTGTGAAAATAAACAGTTTTGTAATTATCTAGCTGGCGAATTATATAGATTAGATTGTTTGTTAGGATATTTATTAGTTTGTTAAGAGATTTTTAGTTAGTTAGGATATTGTTAATTATTCTGTTTGTAGGATATACTCTAGGTTGTTAGGTTAGTGAACTGTGTGGAAAAATCTGGAAAAAGCGTGTGAGATATCCAGATTTCCAGATTTGTTAGTATTAGTCGGTTAGATTTGTGTCAGTAGGATAAAGATTTTAGGATAATGTAGTTAGGATTTTTTGGATAGATTCTATTTTTCCATAAATATTTAATTAGTTTTAGATTTAGCTGTTTATAAATTAGGTCGAAACTCTTCATAAAATTCAGATTATTTGTGTTAAAAATTCTTCTTTGTTAATTCGAGAACTTGTGAGTTTTGTGGTTGATGCCGGAAATTCATTGATTAGCTACTAGGTCGGTTGTCTCTTTAGGGGCTGGTTCACTTGGTGAGTTAAGATCCTTCGAGTCTTTTCAAAGATTTGAGTTATTTTTATTGTTAAACACTATCAAACACGTTTTCATTGTTTCTTGGATTTTTTGAGAATTCTTCTTTTATCTACATATATGTCAGTAATAGATTTGATTCAAGACTTGAAAGTGTGAATCTTTTAAGACATCTCGAAAGAGAGCTGTGTTAAAGATTGAAGTAAGTTGAAGAAAGATTCAGTTCTTGAAGATTACATGAAAGACTTGAATATTGTAACTAGGTCTATTAAGGATATTCATGTAAAGTATGCTCTGTAGTATGATTGATGGTATGAATAAGTGTCTTAAGTGTTTTTGAGTTATGTTATGAATTCTGGTACAAGCCTGGAACAGAATTATAACAGCTAAGGAAACTGCGGGGGGGTGAAAGGTTTTTTTTTTGAGTTCCTATGGAATGGTGCTGCGGTTTTGAAAAGGGTTTTTCTAAATATTTTTAAGGATATTTTGCACTGGAATATAGATGAAGTGGTATATTGCTTAAAACTGGAGTAATATATCTGTTCGACTCAAAATCTTAGGATATAAAGACGAACAAGATAAATACTTTCCATAAATAATGCTTTTTGACAAGATAGATTTATGGAACTAGGGTTTTTAAGTACAATATACGTATAAAATATACATCTATATTCCATATTCATACTCTCTTCTCCACGGATTAAAGAGCAAAAATTTTGAGAGAAAAAACATAGAAGCAAAATCATTATATTGGTCATACCGAGCATTAGCCGAGCTTAAAATTCTCTATTAGCTTTTGAAAAGTGTTCATAAGAGAGAAGATTGTTTTTGTAAAGGCAAATTTCAACAGGGTTGAGGCTGGAGAGTGTTTGTGAGTTAAACACAAAGTTGGCTTACGAGTGTGAGTCGAGTGCACATTAGAGTGAGTGTGGGGGTGCTGGTCCCCGGAGTAGGGAACAGTAGAGCTGAGCGAGTTCTTTGTTTTACAGAGTTGATAATAAAAGAATTTAGGATAGGGGACGTAGCTCCAGAGTTGGGTGAACCTCGTTAAATCTGTGTGTTTCTTATTGCTTATTTATATTCGCTACGTATAGAACCGCCACTGGTTCCTCATAAAAGGTCGAAAGAAAAGAAAAATTGCTATAGTCAACAATATCAATTACCCCACTCTTGAGTATTAATAACTTCAACTAGTGAGTCACACATTTTGCAGTATGTCCCCTGATGTCCATCTTTTGGCGGATTCTATAGAAACTTCTATCAGGGATGTGTACACGAGCCAGTGGTGACTTCTTAATCAAGATCTTGAGATAAGGGAACCAAGGCTAGAGAGTAAGAGGGAGCATTCTTGTAGTTCATCATATGTTCATTATAGGGTAAGAAAGTTAATTTTCACATTCTTCATAATAAGGAATCAGAACCTATCATGATTCTAACTGACCCTCTACCGTGATTTTGGGATAAAACTTTCTTGACAGATTGAAATGCAAGATTCTTCATGAGATGTTTTCTTTTAGACTAGTGGGTTTTTAAACCTTCCTAATTGTATCAACCTTCCAAACGAAACTTCACGTTTCATCATGACTACACCAGCACAGTAGGAACATCTGTAACTGTACCAGTATACATCTCTAGGACATTCAAACATTCAGCCATGAGAAACAGAACCGCACTACTTTGCATAACGAATTAATAAAACCATATAGGGATATTGAAGATTAGCTAAAACTCCTTAAACAGGCTCTACATAAGCGTTCTTACAATCCTAATATGATGCGCCTAGCCTTGGAAATTCTAACACTTGTTTCACTTTTCAGACAAGCAGGACTATCCAATAACTTCTTTCACAACCACAACTAGACATACAAGCTTTCTAAGAAGACTTATAGTGAAGGAAAGCAATTGTTTTACCTTTAGCAGACCGGGGTAACAGGTGCCTTCTCTGATTCCTTGGGGGTACAATGTTAACTTTTACTTCGTTCATTTGTCTTTTCTTGTCCTCAAATCTTGATCATTGAAGCATCGAGTAGACTTCTTCATACAACCTGTATCCAAACCCTGAGTAACTGCACAAGCTGAGAGCCAACCTCGACCACTTCATCATCGTCCCTCAGTTCTCTTCCTCTTGATCCTGGTGGTTCAGAAATCGAACATCAAAACCTCAGTCAGATTCCTTTGCAGCAGAACTTGTTCGCTCAATCTCATACCTCAACTGGTTTGGATTCCAAGTTGGGGTTTTGAGCTGAGAGGAAGTGGGAAGTAGGTCGCGATTTTACGGTTTGTGGTTGTGATGATAAGTACGTTGAGGTGGTGAGGTGGATTGTGTGGTGGATCGGTCATGAGGTGATGATGGAATTTGGTTGGATTTTTGTGGGGTGGAGGGTGGGTTGCATGGTCAGTTGCTTGAGTGTTTGTAGAATCAGTGAACAATGTTAGGTGTGGTGGTTTTGAAGTGGTGAGCTGATGAGGTGTTTTTGTGGTTTGGGGTTTCACTGAGGTTTGATTCTTCAGTCCGGAATAATGGCTCGATTGAGCAGTGGGTTGCTTTTTTCTTTCCTTACTTCCAACTTATCTTTCTTTCCATCTCTCTAACTTTCGATCAAATTTCACAAACGAGGTGATACTTTTAGAGAGAGAGAGAGAGAGAAAGCTTTCGAGAGATGAGTTTTGAATTGTGATGATCAAAGCAGAAACAAAGGGAATATATATATATATAAATATATATATTAATATATATATTATATATATATATATACTTAGCAAACAGGATTTAAGGAAAGTGGAAGCTGACAGTTGTAAAGAAGTGGAAGTGCCAGGGAAATATTCCCCATAAATACACTAACTTAAACAAACATGAAGTTGGCACGTGCTTTAATGGTTGGCCCACGAACTCAAGATTTTTTTTCCAAAATGAAATTGAACTACTAATATCCTAACTGCAGGTAGGAATTCATAATTCTTTCTCAACCATGAGTATTGGAAGAAACATATACTGGTATCTGTTGTTACCCTACTGTCTGTCTATACCTCAGTCTCTGGTAGGTCTAGGTTGTTCAGAGAAGTGTCCCCAACAAGATGCTTATTAACTGGGCAGTCGTTCAGTTCACTTTCATCCTACTCAGGTCGTTTTCGCCTTCATCTAATCAGGTTCGAGCAGAAATGTATGTACAGTCATAAATAATGGTATGGGTTGCAATCATATCTTCAATATCTGAGTAGGGCCACAATAGGCACATCATAGGGTGGGGTCAAAGATAAAGAAGCCTTCACCTAATCTTAACTAGAGCATTGACAATGGACTCTTAACCTAAATATGACTGTACATCACAAAGGTTTGTGAGAGTCATCAGTCTAAAGCCTATACTATGACTTTGCTATCGAGATAGTCATCTCCATAGATTACTTTTCACTTATCCTAAGAAAGTGTTGATGTGATTCTTAATATGTTCTTTGGTCTTGGAGTGCTAGACATGGATCTTAGAAATTGTTAATATTAGGCATTGTATATCGACCAATATATCATGGGGCACACGAGAGTGTCCTATAAATAATCATGTGACCTTATGCGAAAGTCTGTTTGGTCTTCAGCACTCTTTTATCCATACAGTTCTGAAGATGCAATAAATTATAACGTGATGATGGGACAAGCTATAGTTGCAGGCAGAGGCTACTTGTTTATTAAAGTCTGTCTTACTAGTGATTTCAGGCTTCTGCTTGATGGTGAGCAAAATTGCAGTTGTGGGTTTATGGCTTTATGGTGTGGAACCGCCAAGAGATCAAACATTATCCAAGAGTGTGCCAACACTGATGTTGCTTTTGCCGACAACAAGATATCGGGTTACTGCATAGTCGGTGCGGCAGCGCTGTTGTCTTGCGCTATCTTCAAACATGTGTACGGTTCTCTGGGTTCACAGTACAGCAGTGGGTTCGATGGCATTGTTCCTTAAAGTTTGAAAATTTTCCACTGATTGTCGGTACCACCGCACGTGAGTGGTCTCAGGAGAGATAGTGTGGTATTGTAGATTGTTAGTATTGGCGGTCATTGGTAGACACGAGATCAAACATATCAAGAAGTTGTCAGACTGTATGTGCATTCTGATCAACAAGATAACTTCATAGTCTTGCATTGTGTACCGACCGTTCCATTGTACTACATCTGGGGTAACAGAACAGATCGATGTTCTACCAGTACCTGAAAATTCTCTCACTGTTTGATCTTGGGGTGTTGCTCTGGAAGAGACTAAGATATCAAAGGTTCGTAGTAATCACGAGAGATATCAGGTGTAACTAGCAGTGAGGTACAAGAGTGAGCCAATCAATGAACCGTATCGGGTAGAGTGTAGCATCCATTAATGTTCCTTTTCGATTGCTACGCTGTCTGTAGTAAGGTGGAGAGAATGGCCGTGTTGTATGATTGCTTAGGTGTTGTGTGCTGAAATTGGCCTTACGTTACTTTAAAGATACTGGTCTTTTTTAAGTACATTTCTCGCTGGTGGACCGTCATTAACTCGCTTTCGATTTGTTGGTTCATTCGGATTTCTGTGCTCCTTCGATATTCTGCCTTAGATTAGCAACGTCTTCAATATAGTGCTGATTGTTTATGGCATTTCGATGCAATAACAATATCATACTCTAATCAGTATTTTTGTTAATAAGACCACGTAAATTATCTAGCGCCGTGTTTCGTATAACAGGTTATGTTACCTATCGTTCCTCGAATTGTGTATGCTGTCTCCATCTAGATAGATTTGGATAGACACCTCTCATGGACTCAAGTACACTTGGGAGACTTTGGCTGATTAGAACATTGATTAATGTCAAACGGTGCTAAAACGGTTGTTAGTTATACATGATTTTAAAGCTAGATATATATATGTGGTCTTTTGTTATATTAGCTAATATACATATCGATTGAGTGGAAAACTGTGACTAAATGACTAGAAAACATTGGAGGGCTGTCTCTAAGGGGAGTCAACAAAACGGAAAATTTGTGGTGACTAGATCTAGAATTAGGTACTTATGGACACTTAAACTCTATTTCCGATGGACCTTCCTGAATCTGAATAAGAACACACTAAATAATAAGTAAGTTTGGTAATAAAACGGGTGTGGACCGCAAGTACATCTTGAAGAAAGGCCTTTGAATTATGATCGGATCTATCGAGATAAACTAAAACAGTGAATGCTGTGTTTAGGTAATGAAGTGACTAGGTTATGATCTTGCTATCGCTGAATAAGCTGTGGAGGTAGATAGGACAGTTGTCGAGTTCAATAGTGTTAATCTCCGGATAGTACCGATATATATTAGGAAGCCTCGTGGAGTTATATCGAACCGAATTTTCAATCGAAACGGTGAATCATCATTACTTAATATTGATAAGTGAAATAATATTTGATATATAGAATATACTTGTTAATACGTAAACGGACTCGTAGTTGGAACATTGTCTCGGCTTTAATGTGACTATCATTTTATATTATTTTGTGATTTATTTTAATGTCGTTTAATGTATAGATATAGTTGACTGGTAGTAACTCTCTATATATTTTATTAGATTTATGAGTAAATAGTACACTTCGTTTGTGGGTAAGTATCTGAATATACCGGATCGACTAATTATTGTTTTGTTTTTGATATTTGTGCTCTGTTCAAATGAATTAGCTTTATAAAATGATTTTAAATAGACATAAGAAATTGAATGTTATAGAGTATGTTTGGTAAGTATGAAAATGAGGTAAAGTGATGTAGGTCGTTATAATTTCTCAGAAATTTTGAGTCTGTTGTCGTACTATGATATAATCGTACTCTGGGTTTACTTAGTGCTACACAAGTAGCGTTGGATTTGATAGATAATAATATAATAAAAGATAAATCGAGCAGACGACAGCAGCTTAAAACATAGAAATGACTGGACAGAGAGAGCAGCGAAATCACTAATGAAAGTATACACAATGATTCGAGTTTGAGACTTATGGCTTATATGAATCTAGCTAGGTGGAGTAAAATGGTTGAATACGGCTCACAATTAATTGAAACAGAACAGTCAGAAGCGTTTGTCAAGAATCTGGAAAGACATGAAATATTGCGTGTGTAATAATAGAGGGCTGCAAAGTCTGTTTTCGTTATCTACTCACTTTGTGAGCTCTGTAGCATCGTAAAATTAGAGGGAGATGAGAAGTCATATTATATTAGCAGCCTTTCTTGCGTTGTTACATAACATCTATCTAGGTATGCATGCAGCCAAGGGCTTGGTTCTTAGATAGATAGTAAGAGCATCTCGAGACATGATTGAACGGTATATGTAAGTACTTCCCAAACTCGAAAATTTGTTTGAAGGTTGTTCCGTCTCGATTTGATTGCTGTATGATTGTCATCTTGGATCTCACAGCAACAGCTCTACGAACAAGACTTTAACGATAGAATATGACAGGAAGTTTTGAGAGTGCTGAGTATTTTGAAGCGCTTCGATCTGCTTTATGATATTTCGTGAGGTTTTAATTTATGCTATATTGCTGGTTATATTTGTATTTTTTTTTGGTATTTCTGGATAAATAATATTATAAATATAGTAAAGAAATCGTAATCAGTAACATAAGAATATCTAAAAATCACTGAGAATGGGTTACGATAAATGTGGATGATGAAGTGGCAATATTGAACTGGGACGCTTTCTACCATAAATTAAAGATCTGAGATACTTGTAAAAAAGTATATAATGAAATAGAAACGAAAGCTCAATATATAACATAGTTCAAATATCTAAGTACATGAATGTTTTTGCGACTATTGCATTGTTATTGTTTGTGTTCTGTCTGCTCTCTGAAGGACATTAGCAGATGTCAATTGAACTGACCTCAAAAGAGTATTTTTTCTGAATCTCCTGTGTATCAGTTCAAAAGATTTGGTTTTATAGAGGTTGTCGACTTATTATGACGACCGATGGTTGCAGTTAATACTGGGTTACTCTTTTGGGGAGACTTTGTTTAGGTGTCTTAGTAAAGAAGAGGTAATGCCTCATGCAGCTGTTGGTTGGCTTGGCAAGGAGTGTCGCGGAGATGCGGAATTTCAATTGTACGTCCTCTTGGTGGGTATGCACACAGAAACACTACGAGTCTGATTGGTCTCTGACCAGTACATTTGAAAATTACGTTCTTCGGGAAACTTAGCTCTAGCCACCTATTGATTCTGGTGGGTTGCTTCTGAGAGCAAGCACACTGACAATGCATAGAACATGATATCCAGGTCTACTAGAAGTGTAGGATTAAGAGTGGTACGCAATCATACCCTTTCGAGACAGCTTCTGGTCTTTACCATTGGAACATTCTGTTGATCCGGTCTTTCTATTTTTGTGTTGCTATTTTCCTTCGCATGCTTAAGCTAGTACGTGCGTGTAAACAGGTTGTGTCTAGGATGCCTCATACTTTGTTCCCTTGTCGATCACTACTTCCTGTGTATATATCTTCTCTTTTTTGTAAGTGTCGAAGAGTATTTGCATTCTTGGTGGATCATTAGCCGCGTTGAGTCTGCTGTTGTTCGTTTGTCTGCTCATCTCGAATTCACTCTGCGTCGAAAGATTAACTCATGTCATATGGCGGCAAGAGTGCCTGATATGTGCACCAACAATCTAAGTTCAATATAACTTTGTGGAGTCCAATCTGATTAAATTGTAAACAAGCTTATAGATTGTTATGGGCTTTGGATGGTGGGGCCGCTTGGTGGCTTTTGATAAATCAGAGGTCTTCTGTCGCGATCTTGGTTGCTTCTTGGTTTTGTTGTAACATCGTGCCATGGAGAAGTTTGACAAGCCTGTTTCGAATACAAGCCCTTGGAGACTTGCTTAATGACCATGACAGAAGCCTTGTCCAACTGTATTACAATGGTTGGGAACAGTGCATCCTCGAAGCTGGAGGCGGCTTCTACCACATATCAAGAAAATGGCTTCGGACCGACACACTGGGACCGACAGAGTTTTCGGTCGGTCTAAAATCGGTCGGTAAAGTGGGTTACGACCGAAATCGGTCGTAAGCGTTGTCGGAATCACATCGTCCCGACTTTTTTTGGAGGCAAGTGGAGTTACCGACGATTTTCATCGATCGGTACATCCTCATATATCCTATTTTTATTTAAATTGCTCTTTACCGACCGATTATTCGGTCAGGTAAACTCTCATATTATTATTTTTTAATTTAAATGTACCTAACGACCGATTATTGGTCAGTAACCTCTCATAATTTTTTATAATTAATGGACGCTTACCGGACCGATTATTACGGTCGGATAAATATGTTTTTTTTTGTTTCAATATAATTAAATGAATTATAAATAAACTAATTAATAATATATTTAATATAAACTAGTAATTTATAATTTATATATAAATTTGCAGTTTTGCACTAATTAACAATCGTACATAGTTATACAAGTTACAAACAACTCTTGGATTTGAAAAAAAAATAAAAGATAAATCTAAAGCAGCAACACTTACAACATGAACTGACTGGCAGAACTAACAGTCAAATCACATATAAAGAACCACATTATTCGATTTCGATTATGCATATGAAACTAACTAGTAGCTAAACATTTGAACGGGCTCAACAATATTGAAACAAACAGTCAGCAAAGCTTGTCAAAATCGAAAGACCATGAATATTGTGTCATAAAGAGGAGCTTGACATTGTTTTTCCTTTCACTGTGAGTCTGTAGCTCTGAGAAATTGAGAAGAAAACAACTAGTCAATTCCCCCCTCTTGGAGTATTACATAACCATTAAATTGGATATCAGAGCCAGGCTTCTTGCAAGCAGTAACATCTAGAGAAGTCAAGTATGATACTCAAGAATTAGGTGCGATTCTCGTTATGATAGCAAAACACCAAAGTTTAACGGAAGCAACTATACATGGAGTGCTACACAGGATTCTTAGAAATGTTAATAGCACTTGTATTATCACAAATATAGGAACACATCTAATAATACACCAAAGTCTTTTAACTGACTCTTTATCCATAGTATAGTGTGAGAACAGCAAGTTGCACGAGCTATGTATTCAGCTTCTGCTATGGACAAAGCCATGTGTTTTGCTTTGAACCCGAAGAGATCAAAGAATGATCCTAAGAAGTGTGCCACACCTAATGTGCTTTTCCGATCAACAAGATATCCTGCATAGTCTGCATCTGATGTACCGACAGTTCAATTGTACTACCTCTGGGTGTACCACAGACACAGATCGATTGTTCCACCAAGTACTTGAAAATTCTTCTCACTGCTTTGACTCCATTGGGGTTTGCTCTGCGAAGCAAGCACAACCCCACAGAAAATGATATCAGGTCTACTAGAAGTGAAGGTACAGAGTGAGCCAATCATACCTCTGAACAGTGTAGCATCCACAATTGTTTCTCCTTTCATCTGCATCCAGCTTAGTAGAGGTGGGAACAGGTGTGTCATAGTGCCTTATTGTGTTCTGCATTCCATACTTCTTTATGCTTTTTCATGTACATCTCCGGTGGATCATTATCCCTTCATTTGGTTTTGTTCTGATTGCTTGTCTACAGGAAAAACCCTTAGTTATCCAATCATGCTCATCTCGAATTCACTTTGCATCAGATTAGCAAACTCCTTACATAGATCTGATTTAGTTGCACACAACAATATATAATCAACATAAATTGTACAACAAGTAACATTTGCCCCTTGTTTTGGATAAACAAGGTCTTCCACTATTCCCCTTTTGTATCCATTCTCCATCAGAACATTGACAACCTTTCATACAAGCCTTGGAGCTTAGCTTAAGACCAATACAGCCTTGTCCAACTTATACACATGGTTGGGGAACAGGCATCCTCGAAGCCTGGGGGCTGCTCTACACACAACAAGAAAATTGGCTTCGGCCGACCACACTTACGACCGATTTTCGGTCAGGTAACCCCTGTAAACTCTCAATGCGCAACACAACTTACAACATGAACTGACTGGCAGAACTAACAGCCTCAAATCACCATATAAAGAACCACATTATTCGATTTCGTTATGCATAATGAACTACTAGTAGCTAAAAATTTGAACGGCTCAGAATATTAAACAACAGTCCAAGCAAAGCTTGTCAAAATCGAAAGACCATGAAACATTTGTGTATAAGAGGGCTGACATTGTTTTCCTTCACTTTGTGGACTCTGTATCTCTGAGAAATTGAGAAGAAAAAAAATTAGTCAATTACCATATTGATTAATTAATTGAAGTAAACCCTAAAAGCAATGAAAACCTCAAATGAGATTAGATCACACAAACAGCTAAACTTAACCTACAAATAAAGGAGTGAATACCAACCTTAACCCTTTTTAGTAGGTCCTTTCGCTTCTCCATTGTTTGCAAAATGATCTCGGACAGGCTACCAAGACATGCATGTTCACATATTCTAGGCACAGATTTCCTTCAACTACTTTAGAGGCAGAGTAGCTTTCTTAATCTTCGTATAACTTCAGCCTGAGAGAAAAAGTTGACAGAAAGTTTTAGTGCAAGACTGACTCATATCAGATACTGGCCTAGATTATCCTTATTGACCAGACTGTTAGAATAGCCAATAGTCTAAACAATGCTAAATGACAGGAATACCTACATTCTGCCTTTCTATTCTGATTATGATAATAACCTACACTCTCAAACATTTTAAGATAGCTAACATAACAATAGACTTTCACATGAGCTACCGAAGCTTTTGCAAAACAAGATCTACCAGCAACAAAGGTACAGATCAAAACTGACTTCCTCATCTTCCATGAAAATTGCAGATTGATGTGTCAGATTTTGACATCTTTTCTTGCCTTGGAGCAAGCCAGGAAGCATATCTGTTGACCATCATAAACAAAAGGATGATTATGAGTCAGCACAAGCAGTCAATGGATTGCGCAATGATACG
>SNQN01010265.1:1877-14829 GCA_008642245.1 Bassia scoparia
GAGAGCGCGAAGTGTGGGGGTAGTGGAGAAAAAGCGGGGTTGAGATAATAGGAAGAAAATTCATTTTTTTCAGTTTCACCGCCAAGGAGTAGTTCACACAATATAAACGTGAATTTCACGTGATTTTAATTAGATTTAGGACACTTTTCAGAGTCCATAACTGCAAGGACTACAAAAAGCGTCCAAATTTGCAAAATAAGTTTTGGCGCACTAAATTTTTTTGGGACACTTTGCAAAAGCGTCCAAGAAAAAGTGTCCCATATTACACCATTTTTTAGTAGTGGAGGTAAAAGACTTACTAAGGGAAGACAAGGATGTCTTCGCCTTCTCGGCAGAATAAATGCCACGGCTCGATCCAAAGATCGCCCAGCATAGCCTAGATGTTAACCCCACATTCAAACCAGTCAAGCAAAAGAAGAGAACCTTGGGGCCAATGCGAAGCAATGCAGCTGATGAGGAAGTGGAAAAATTGCTAGACACTGGGTTCATTTGTCCATGCCAATATCTAGTGTGGGTGACAAATGTTGTGGTAGTCCCCAAGCGAAATGGGACATGGAGAATGTGTGTGGACTATACCGATCTGAACAAGGCTTGTCCGAAAGATAGCTTTCCACTTCCAAAAATGGACAAGCTAGTAGATTCTACAGCGGGGCACGAGGCTATGAGCTTCATAGATGCTTATTCAGGGTTTCATCAAATCCCTCTCAAGGAGGAAGACCAGGACAAGACAGCCTTTGTCACTGACAATGGGTTGTATTGTTACGAGGTAATTCCATTCGGTTTGAGAAATGCCTTTGCTACCTTCCGAAGATGTGTAAACACCATCTTCGCTAAGTGGCTTGGAAGGAATGTAGAAGCCTACATTGATGACACGATCATCAAAAGAAAGAAGAAGAAAATCATGCCAGGGATTTACGTTGACACTTTGCATCACTTTGGCATGAAGCTAAATCTGAAGAAGTGTGTGTTTGGAGTTACTTCTAGCAAGTTCTTGGGGTTCTTAGTTGTTGAAAGAGGTATTGAGGCCAACCCCGACAAAGTAAAAGCTGACCTGGACATGCAATTGCTCTGCAATGTGAAGGAAGTACCAAGGTTTATGGGTTGTCTAGCAGCACTTGGAAGATTTCTCTCCAAGTCTAGAGATAAATGTCAATACTTCTTCAAGGCAATCAGGAAGAGTGCCAAGTTTGAATGGAGTGATGAAGCTGAAGCAGCCTTTGTCAAGTTGAAAGAACACTTGCACTCTCTTCCAAGGTTGGTAAGCCCTATGGAAGGAGAAACCTTGTACATGTATCTCTCAGTTTTAGAAGATTCCTTGTCGGCTCTGTTAGTGGCTAAGAGAGAAAGAGCTCAATTGTCGGTTTACTTTGTAAGCCATGTACTCCAAGGAGTTGAAATACGCTACGCCACGTCCGAAAAATTTGGTTTAGCGCTCATGATGGCTAGCAAGAAGCTCCGTCCTTACTTTGCTGCACATAAGATTGTTGTCTACACCGACCAACCAATCAAACAACCATTGACCAAGTTGGAGTCATCAGGAAGAATGTTGAAATGGGCAATAGCACTGAATGGATTCAACCTGGAGTTCGAACCAAGAAAGGCCATAAAGGGGCAAGCCCGAGCAAATTTCATTGTCGAAATGACCAGGCCTCCCCCAGCTGAAACGTCAAGCGACGTTTGGACATTATTTGTGGATGGATCATCCACCCAAAATGGTTGTTTAGCAGGGATACTGTTCAAGTCGCTGGAAGGAGATACTTTTGAATATGCTATGCGGTTCAAATTCCAGACATCTAATAATGAGGTAGAGTATGAAGCTCTAGTGGCAGGAATTAGAATGTGCAAAGCAGCTGGGGCAAGAAAGATTGATGCTATGTCAGATTCTCAGCTAGTTGTGAGCCAGGTCAATGGAGAATATGAAGCTAGAGATGAAAACATGATTAAGTAATTAGACATGGTCAAGAAGGAGGTTGAAGGGCTAAAATGTTTTCACCTAGTGCAAGTGCCTAGGTCAGAAAACAATCAAGCCGATGCATTGTCCAAGTTGTCTAGCTCAGCTACTGGCGACTCTCCAAGGTCAGTCTTTTGGGAAGTCAAAAATCAACGAAGTATAGATGAGCTAGACGAGGTCCACTACATTAATATGGGAAGAATTTGGATGGATGAGATCATAGAGTTCAAACAAACCAGAATTCTACCTCTTGATCCTAAAAAAGCTAAGTACGTGAAGTGGTGAGATACATGGTTTGTGTATTGGAATGGTCAACTCTACTAGAAGTCTTTCTCTCACCCCTTACTCAAATGCATCACTCCTGAGAAAAGGGACAAAGTGTTGGATGATATCCATCAAGGTCAGTGTGGATCGCACATTGGGGCAAGGTCTTTCGCTGAAAAGACTCTTCGAAAAGGCTACTACTGGCCAACCTTGAGAGAAGACGCTGCCAACCTAGTCAAGAAGTGCCAAGAGTGCCAAATCCATGCCAACATTCAGCAACGGCCAGTAAGTCAATTGTCTCCCGTGCTATCACCCTTACCATTTGCTAAGTGGGGTGCAGACATCCTTGGACCATTTCCTCATACCCCGGGGCAAAAGAAATTCTTAATCGTGGTAGTAGATTACTTCACCAAATGAGTGGAAGCCGAGCCAATGTGAAACATCAAAGTGCCCGATGTCCAAGGATTCTTGACTAGAAATATCATCACTCGTTATGGCGTGCCTCAGTCCATCGTCTTCGACAATGGCCCTCTGTTTGATTCAAACAGCCTCACCAATTGGCTATTCGATCAAGGTAATACCGCCCACTTTGCTTCCGTAGCACATCCCCAGGCTAATGGACATGTTGAATCCTTCAACAAAATCATAAGCAATTGGTTGAAAAAGAAGCTAGACCATGCTAAGGGTCTATGGGTGGACGAGCTGTACAACGTGCTATGGTTAATACGGACGATAGTGAAGATCTCAACGGGTGAGACTCCATTCACCCTTATTTTTGGCTCAGACGCCGTATTGCCGATTGAAATGTATGAGCCAACTTTACGGGTCATGATGTACACCGAAGAAGGAAATTGGGAAGCCATGAAGTGTAATCTTAACCTCGTACCTGAAATCCGAGGCAACTCTCTCCTTCTCTAACAAATCTACAAGTTAAGGATGTCCCGAGAATATAACAAAAGAATCAACCATAGGCCTCTCCAACTGGGAGACCTAGTGTTGAGAAAAATGGAATCCACTAGAAGGGTTAAGGAAGATGGCAAGTTGACTCCGAATTGGGAAGGTTCGTACAAGATCTGCGAAGTGCTAAGGGATAGCACGTTTAAGCTAGAGGATGGTCAGGGGCAACGGATAACTCATCCATGGAACACCGACAACCTCTGAAAATTCTATGTTTAAGCAAACATTATTGAGTCGGCCTGAAGGCGCTCATTCTAAATCGAGTTGCCAAGCTTGCACTCGCATTCAAGTTTGAGTCGACCTGAAGGCACTAAAAACTTATAAATTCTTAAGCATCAAGATTGAATGAAAGCCTTTAATACTTTGAAATTCAAATTGTTGTTATCTTATAAGGGCAACTCCCCTCCTTGGACATAGAGTGAAATTCAAAGCGAAAAACTCACACTCATGTCCAATATCAAAACGAGATAAAATTGATAATTTGTTCGCTTGTTTAAATTAACCTAAAATCATTACGAAAATTTTAACAAGTTATGTGCTTAGAAGTTTTTAAACGGCCAAATTATCAAACAAGGGAAAATGTTCCTAACTACGTGAAGGACAAACGTCCTTGGCTAAATCAAAAGGGAAAATGTCCCTGGATATGCGAAGGGAAAACGTCCCTGGATATGCGAAGGGCAAGTGACCCTAGATAACACGCGAAGAGCTAGTGGCTCTGAATAACGTGCGAAGGGCAAGTGACCCATATAATTGGCGAGATGCGAGGTCACCGTTTTGTAAAATATACAAAAACTGACTCGCATTGAAAATTAAAATGTGCAAGGTGCGAGCTCACCGTTTTGTAAATTCAATAGAGATAGACTCGCACCATGCCATATACAAGGGCAAGTGACCCAAGATACACAAAGAAATAATACAAGTATAGTGCCTCGACCTATTAAGCAGACATGGAAAAGTACCCATCGCCTTGCCTATTGTCTCGTCGATCGCCTGAAGTGTCAGCTGCGAGGTGCAAGCTCACTGTTTTGTAAAAACGACCAAATCTGACTCGCACACATCTGCAAAGTAGGGCAAGTTGTGACGTGTGAGCTCACCGTTTTGTAAAAATGTTCGAAATTGGTTCGCACATATCTGCAATCCAGGGCAAGCTGCGACGTACGAGCTCACCGTTTTGTAAAAACGTTCGAAATTGGTTCGCACATATCTACAAACTAGGGCAAGCTGCGACATGCGAGCTCATCGTTTTGTAAAAACGTTCAAATCTAGCTCCCACATTTCTGCATTCAAGGGCAAACTGCGAGGTGCGAGCTCACCGTTTTGTAAAAACGTTCAAATCTGACTCGCACATATCTACATTCAAGGGCAAACTACGAGGTGCAAGCTCACCATTTTGTAAAAACGTTCAAATGTAACTCACATACATCTGCATTCAAGGGTAAATTGTGAGGTGCGAGCTTACCGTTTTGTAAAAATGATCAAGTAAGCTTCGCACATCGCATCATACAAAGATAACTTGCGACTTCCTTGACTCTATCTCCAAGTTGAAGGGCAAATAGTATGATTGATTGACTTGACACCACTGCTAGGTCCCAAGTCAATCAATTCTTGGAATCTATAAACTTGGACATTTCGCACAAGCAAGAGTTCCTGATATTTAAGGGATGAGGATCACACATAAATAATTAAGCTAGGTTTGACAAAGGAGTGTAGCCCATGCATCTAAGGAAGGATCCATGGACTACAGGGGCAAGTGTATCTAAGTAAAAAGTGCGAAGTCCGAATGCGAGGTAACAAAAAACAAAGATAAAATGCGAGAAAATAGACTTCAAACATATCATGGATGGCAAGTCTTCATAACTGTAGATACATACATTTGTCCCTAGCCCAAAACGGCCAATGATAAGACACCCCTCGCACCACACAAGTCAAATCAAGACACCTAGGACCCTGACAGGCCCTAAAAAAGGCAGATTCCCTTGCACCAGACACCTCTTCCAAGGATTTAGCACCTCCAAAAATAAGTTTTAATTTTCAAATAATTTAACTTGTTTTTAAACATTTTTCTAGAATTTTTCTGAATTTTTCTAAGCGTTTTTGGCAATTTTCAGAATTTTCAACAATTTAATTAATTTTGCGATAATTAATTAAATTATGAAAACAATTCCAAAATTCACAAAATTTTAGCACAACGACATACTATTTTTCACAAGGAATTTTTACATATTTTTTCCATAATTTTTCGATTTATGGTTTAATATTTATGAATTTCTTAAGCAAAAACGCAAAACCGAGCAAAGCGGGCCATCTCGGGAAATTTTGCCTTGAGACACGCATCTCGAGGAAGCCGAAATTCTCGAGCATCATGGTAATATCAGCCATAATCGCAATAACATAACCTATGATCGTATAAAATCACGTATATATTTGTACGATTATATTACGATATTATTTTATTACAATCTCGCAATTCGAGGTAAAACAATCTTGAATATCGCAATAATATCTGACGCAATCACAATAATATCAGATAATAATCGTATAAAATCACGTACGATTATATTACGATATTATATCATCGCAATCACACTATTCGAGGCAAGGAAAATCGACTAATATCTAGGCTGATACTGGGCGCAATTGCGCCCCAAAACAGCCTGTTTTGGCCGATTTCGGCCCTTGCCTATAAATAGGGTGTCTCCCCTATTCATTTGAGGGCTAATTGCTTTATGGACGAACTCTCTCTCACTTGTCCAACTCTCTCTCTCTCTCTCTCTCTCTCTCTCTCTCTCTCTTATTCTCTCTCACAAACACGCTCAAACACATTCAAACACGATTGAAACACATTCAAGGGCTCTTTTGCAATAGATCTAGGAGGTTTTCAAGGGTTCTAAAGGTTCGACAAGGGTTCCTAAGGGTCCGAAGCAGCGTCCTTGGTCTTCGACATCGTGTTGCGAGGTAGGTTTGAGGCCAACGTCTCAATTCTAAACCCCCTTTTGCGTGCTTGTTTAGAAATTTGACTTTATATGTAATTTGCATGTAATATTGATTAACAAACGATTTGGCAATTCAAATTAAAAGCAACCTTAAGGCATCACTTTAAATTCCTCGTACGAGTGCTTGCATGCTTGTCTCACAACTATAATATGCTTTAATAAAGACCTGCAAATTTTGTGTTTCACGCCTAATAAGATAATTAAGGACAACCGACATTAGGCTCCTGGAATACGGAATTAACAACACATGCCACAACAAACTAGACACTATTTGCATAGTATTCTGTTAAACAACCCTCCTAGTAATATTGCATGCTTAAGGTTTAAAATGGAAAACTGTTTGTTGTTGTCTTTCGGACAATGAATTCACAATAACTGAGTAGAGGCCGCAAGATGCGGGGGGTGTTATGCAATACTTCACCCTTACCCTTTTCCTCTAATCCAGACCTTTTGTGCACTACCAGACATGGAGTCCTTCCCCTTGCTTTATGCAATTATAGGCAAGGCTTAAAACGGGTTCCACAGCTTCCCAAAAGAAGTGCGGTAGCGACTTCCTTTACTCATTTTGAGTATAAACACATAACTTTAGGCATACTCACAATATGCAAATGCAAGAATTTATTTCTGGCAAACAAACCGAGCCGCCCTTAAATTGTACCCCCAGAGCAGAGGGACCGGACCGAGTCCGGTCCAGTGACGCCCCGGCGCACGTACAGTTTTTTGGCGACTTCGTTGGGGATTTCACTTTAGCTATTACCTTTAGTGATGTGTTGGCAATACTAGAATTGTTATGCGATTGCAGCGTCCTTAAGACAGTATTGTGTTTTAGGCATCCTACATTACACGGAAATTAGGTCGTTGGCACTGAGCTCCGTTTTCTAGGCATCACGTCTCATATAAGTGTGTTCTACACTTGAGACAAGACCGGGGGGCTCGCTTAAGATTGGCATTGGTGCACTACCTATGTAACCAACTCTTAAGCTTGATGCCCATCCCCACCATGACGTGCGGCTGCGAGCACTACAAAGCCTTAATGGTTTGGACCTCCTTTGATCATCACAGTGGGCTGGATGTGTTAAGGATCGTTTTGACCCTAGTCATGGGACCCTTTTGAACACTTGGACTGACCCGTTCGATAACAAAGCAACTGACTCTAGGTGGCTGGACTTTTGTTTTTCTTTTGCATATAGGGTTCATGCTAGCGTGACAACGTGCTATGTGCTTTTAGACTAAGGACTTTAGCTTTACATACATAACAAACAAGTCATTGAGTCATGTAACAGTCCTCATCTAGCAAGGTGATCATTCCTTAGGCGTCCTAATGTGGAAATGGTTGTAAACTAGAATCATTAAGCGTTGCGTCTTTGTTGAGTCATACAATTGTAAACAGACGTTGGACCTTTGAACTTCACCTTTTCAAAAAAAACAAAAACAAACAAAAAAATAATGACAAAAAAAAGTGAAAATGAAAATAAAAGGCGAAAGGCAAATTTCTGACGTTCATGCACTTTTTACATTTTCGAGTCAGTCAATAGGCAAGGGAATGATCACCCCTAAGATCAACATGCATTGAATCACAGGTTGATCGGACATGGAACTTAACTTTTGGTCCATGTGCAAACAAGATAGGGCTGAGCTCGAACACGCCGTCAGTTTGGGTTCGAAAACATGGAGCTCGATTGGTTCGGGGTGAGCAACCGGTCACTTCAACAACTCCAAAGGGTCGAACTACTTGGAAGCCCATTCCAAAATCAAGGTTCTCTTTCACTAGCACGACAGACACCGAAGACACAGGACAATCCACACCTCATTCAATGGGAGAAGAAAACGACGCCATGACCCAGATGCAAGCCACCATTGACACCTTACAAGCCAAGCTTGCTGCACTTGAGCAAGCTAAGTCATCCGAGGTCACTCTTAAGAACCTCGAAAATATGGTCCTGAAGGCAACCAACAAGAATGCCTACTTTGAGACACTAAAACTCAAGGACATTTCAGCTAAGATCCCCGAGAAATTCTCTGGTGCGGACTTGCCAAAGTTCAAAGATCTTACAATCGTAGATTCCACCTCAAGGGGTTTAGGTCCACCATGGTTATCAAGGGAATTGATGCTGCTTTATTCCCTATGGTTTTCCCATGTCACTCGATTCAATCTGTCAAAAGTGGTTCTTTTCACTTCCCGACAAGGACGTTGCCACTTGGTATGACATCAATCAGGTGTTCATGATGCAATACCACAACAACATCCAGGTTTCCACCTCTCTTAGGGAACTTGAAATCATCAAGCAAGATGAAAAGGAAGGATTTATCGCTTACCTTGCTCACTGGAAGGAAGTAGCTCCTCAGATGGTGAATCCCCCTTTAGAAATGGAGTCGCTGAAAATATTCTAGCAGGCTGTGCATGAGGGTCCAACCTAGGCACCAATCCCATGTGTGGAAAGTACTCGTAAGCCCAAAACTGCAAGTACAACTAATGGGGTCAGGCAACAGAAGCAAATTAAATGCAAATAAGGTGGTAAAAGTCAAAGAAAATTACCTCGAGCACTCTCCAGCAGCCAGCCAGTGCAGGGATCGCAGCGTCATCCACCTGACGGCACTATAACCTCATAGAATGTATCAGAGAAACATATCCAAATCCGCCCCAATCATAAGAGGAAGCAGTAGAAAGATCCTCTAAAATGGGGATAAAGCGAAGCTAAACTCTGCTCCTCGTGCCCTTATCAGGACACAACGTCGTGCAAAGCATCAACAGGATAAAAATCCTAGCTGACTGCTCATCAGTCGTGCCTGCCATCTCTAGGCCCTCCATGAGCACGGTTTGTGACGCTCGGTTATCCACGCCCTCAGCTAACAGGCGGGAAGCAATCGGACCCAGCCACTCATCCAAACGAGGATCAGATAACCTGATCTCGTTATCTAAAAGGATAAGCTTTTCAGTGAAAGCGAGCCCGGTCAACATAGCAAAGTCGTAGGGGGTCACAGCCATTTCCCCCCACGGGAAGTGAAAGGTGTTCGTGGTATCCCAGAACCACTCCATTAGGCCGAAAACTGGAATCCTGAGAGGAAGCGAATATGACTGACTGTCCAAGTTAAGAACGAAATCCTGAAAGCCACATCGCCCGAGGATATCCCATACTCCTCGGCGACACTCGAAGAACTCTCTACGGAAGAGATCACCAATCGTATAAGAGGTCCCGTACGTTCGGGTATGGTAATTGCTCTGCACAAGAGACGACACGAAAATTAGCAAATGAGGCAAAACAAAAGATAACCAGACAAGTGAAAGCAACATACCCGTCCATTCCTCGGACGAATAGAAATGTGGTAATCAGAGGAGCAGCATAACTCAGAGTTATCCCAGTCAGTCACCCTCCATCTCTGGCGGGATCTGCGCACTTGCTTTCCTCTTCGTACTGGCATGTTACAAGCAGAATAGAGCGAAGGTTCAGAAAACAAACGGGTAGCATGATGACTAAAAATGGACATTTCGCATACAAGCAAAAGGCCCTTTGGGGGCTTACAGCTAACCAACACAGCCATGGTCGAAGGAAATGCACAATTTCCTAGCAGTCGGTACAATAGGCAAGCAACTAGAAAGGCGAAAAAGAGCACTTCTTCTCCCCAGTGAATATACATGCCTAACGGAATGCACAATTCCACTCACAAATTCTATATGCAACGAGGATTTCAAGAAGGTGTATACGCTCACTCATACACCATAATCCCTAATTTAGCAAGTAATCACCATTAACAAGTGCTTTTTCAAGCTCTGAGCTACTTATAATGGTGGGCATGGCAAGCTACTATTCATCGTCTTTTTCAAGTAGTAAGCTTACAATGGCATAACTCACTCAAATTTGCACCAAATTTGATGAAACAAGTTACAAAAAGACTCACATAAGCATGAATAATCCAAAGCATTCAACAATTTCAAGCACACACAAGCAAGGGAGAAAGCCCCAATTCAATTGCACAAATTGACAAGGCATATTCAAATGGCATGATCTTGAGTATTAAAATTGCAACTTACAAGTGAATTTCAAATTTGGAGTAGTAAACTTACTTGAATTTGGGATTTGATGAGCAAACAAAGCCTTTTCAAGCAATTCTAAGGTGTAGCAATGGAGTTTAGAGAGAACTTGCAACAAATAAAGCAAAGAGCAAATGACAAATGAGGCAAAGTGGCCTTAAAAGGCCACGAAATTCAGCCAAAATAAGCTGAATACTGAGCGTAATTGCACCCAGATTCTGCCTATTTTTGGCTCGTTTTTCGAGCTTTTTCGCGGGCCCACTTGTGTATGCGCGAAGTCCGTTGCATTCAAATGTCGTTGGTACTTTCCGTGAATTCCAACCAACTTTCAAAGTCATGCACAATGACAAAAATGCCCCTAAGAAAGTAAAAGGGGCCCGAAAGTCATCGAATCGCTACAAAAATACACCTACAAAGCTACGACAAGCCATAAGAGAATACAAAGTCACAACGAAGCAATAGCCACGATCAAGTGAAGATCGAAAGTAGATCAAAGTCAAAGCACACATTCTCCAGTCGAAGTTGCATCATCCTCGCAAGGGCCAAGCGTTAGTCCGGTTGTGTATACGCAATGCAAGCATTTACAAAAAGACATTGCTATACGCAATCGTGGCCATAAGCTACGTTACCACCATTTGAGATCTCCCGGACGACTAGCCGAGATGGGATAAAGCAGATCAAGCACGCACCAGCAAAAAGACATTCGCTATACGCGATCGTGGCTATAAGCGACGTTACCTCCAGTTTAGTTCTCCTAGACGACTAGCCGAGACGGGATACATCAGATCGAGCACGCACCAGCAAAAAGACATTCGCTATACGCGATCGTGGCTATACGCTGCGTTACCAGTATGATAATCTTCCCGGACGATTAGCCGAGATGGAATAAAGTAGATCAAGCAAGCACCAAAGTCCAAACGGAAGCATCGATACGGACACCATTCCATTTTACCCAAAGAAGTCCAAACGGAGGCATCGATACGGACACCGCAGTAATTCCCCATGAAGTCCTAACGGAGGCATCGGAGTGAAAATTGAGATAGTAGTTCCCTAGGAAGTCCTAACAGAAGTATCGAGGAGGACAACCTGTTAGCAGAAAATCCCCAGTGGAATGAAAACCATAGGTGGAAATTACCCCGAAGATCGAAGCACGGAGCCCCGGGTGAATCAGAACCATAGGTGGAAACGTCAGAAAAAATGTTAACAATGGAGACAAGCAAACAAACGACATGCAACTGCAAGTGCAGGTAAAACTAACACATTTGTTTTGCAAGTACTGGGTACTTTGGCTTTCGTTTTACGAGGTTTAACTCACTGCAAACTCAGCCAAAGTGGAGGCTTCTGTAGATACATACATTTGACACTAGCCTAAAACGGCCAATGATAAGACACCCCTCACAACACAAAAGTCAAATCTAGAGAGCTAGGAAGCTGACAGGCCCTAAAAAAGGCAGATTCCCTTGCACTAGACACCTCTTCCAGGTATTTAGCACCACCAAAAATAAGTTTTAATTTTCAAATAATTTGAATTATTTTTAAACATTTTTCTAGAATTTTTCTGAATTTTTCTAAGCATTTTTGGCAATTTTCGGAATTTTCAATAATTTAATTAATTTTGCGATAATTAATTAAATTATGAAAACAACTCCAAAATTCACAAAATTTTAGCACAACACACTGATTTTCACAAGGAATTGTTACATATTTTTTTCATTATTTTTCGATTTATGGTTTAATATTTATGAATTTCTTAAGCAAAAACGCAAAATCGAGCAAAGCGGCCCATCTCGGGAAATTTCGCCTTGAGACACGCGTCCCAAGGAAGCCGAAAATTTCGAGCCTCGTGATAATATTAGCCATAATCACAATCATATCAACTATGATCGTATAAAATCACGTATATATTTTATACGATATTATTTTATTACAATCTCGCTATTCGAGG
Organism: Bassia scoparia; assembly: GCA_008642245.1. Lineage (NCBI taxonomy): Eukaryota > Viridiplantae > Streptophyta > Magnoliopsida > Caryophyllales > Amaranthaceae > Bassia > Bassia scoparia. Next base: position 14,018 of record SNQN01010265.1, read on the forward strand.
TAAAACAATCTCAAATAACGCAATAATATCCGAAGCAATCGCAATAATATCAGATAATAATCGTATAAAATCATGTACGATTATATTACGATATTATATCATCGCAATCACACTATTCGAGGCAAGTAAAATTGACCAAAATCCAGGCTGATACTGGGCGCAATTGCGCCCAGTTTTGGGCGCTATTATGCCCAGTTTTGGGTGTAATTGAGTCCAAAATTTGCCTATTTTAGACGATTTCGACCCTTGCCTATAAGTAGGGAGCCTCCCCTATTCATTTGAGGGCTAATTGCTTTTTGGACGAACTCTCTCTCACTCGTCCAACTCTCTCTCTCTCTCTTATTCTCTCTCACAAACACGCTCAAACACATTCAAACACGATTCAAACACATTCAAAAGGCTCTTTTTCAATAGATTTAGGAGCTTTTCAAGGGTTCCAAAGGTCCGACAACGGTTCCTAAGGGTCCGAAACAGCGTCCTTGGTCTTCGACATCGTGTTGCGAGGTAGGTTTGAGGCCAACGTCTCAATTCTAAACCCCCTTTTGCGTGCTTGTTAGAAATTCGACTTTATATGTAATTTTCATGTAATATTAATTAAAAAACGATTTGGCAATTCAAATTAAAAGCAACCTTAAGGCATAACTTTAAATTCCTCGTACGAGTGCTTGCATGCTTGTCTCACAACTATAATATGCTTTAACAAAGACCTGCAAATTTTGTGTTTCACGCCTAATAAGATAACTATGGACAACCGGCATTTGGCTCCTAGAATACGAAATTAACAACACATGCCACAACAAACTAGACACTAT